>PDUE01000011.1:41804-138940 GCA_002909645.1 Monilinia polystroma | reverse complement strand
AATACTAAATACTAAATACTAAACACTAAATACTAAATAGATATATTTAGTACTTATACCTGCAGATTATACCTAATCTATCTACTTATAAATTAGCATCTATGATTACTTAGGTAATATGAGAATTATACAAAGTAGATCCATGGATACTTACTCACCTCTAGGGCTACCAAATTATAGATTGATCATATATCCATACTCATAATTATTATCTATATCTAGATACCTACTAGCTCCAGCTACCTAATCACTAGGTATCTGGTAGATATATACATATATATATATATATATATATATATAATATAATATATCCATGAATATCTATATCAATCCATCCATTATAATCCATATACCTAATATCTATCTATACCTACTCAATATATGTAGTCCGGTTTCTATTTACATTCATTATGTTCCAAGGTTCTCATCAATATCTTCATTCCTCCTTGGGAAATACTTTCTTGCTATGTTCTTATACGAAAGACTATACGCCCACTCCCACGTCCACGCCCCACGCCCCATGTCCATGTCCATGTCCATGCATTAATTTCATTGACCTTGGAAGCTTTTCACTTGAGTGCAATAACACAGTAGATATCTACCTTTCTAGACTTTTAGCTATCACCATTGGATTTCATATCCTGCACGTTCGAAAACAGATGAACAGAGTGTCAAATTATGCGAACCACTTGTTCTCACATCTTCAATATCTAACTGCACTCTATCTATGGATCGTCTATGGATCGTCTATGGATCGTATTATTGCGGGTTTCTTCACACGTCCAGCGCGTAGCGAAATTTCCAGATTGCATACAAGCAATTGCGGAAACATGGACAGGACTTCTTTCATATGTATAATCTATAGCCCTGCACTTGCTTGTAGTTGGCCTAAAGTATATATATACATCCTTACTTCTTAATGGTCCTGTCTTCAGTACAGTATCGTATACGGCTCGAGTACGCATTAGATGATCTCCTACCATGTTGTTTTCAGCTCACACTCTTACTAATTCGACATTTAGTTGTTTTTATCCCTTATTATTAAACTGGTACTCACCGCCGCATGCCACAATTGACTTCAAGATCATGGATCTCCAGGATCGCCTCGGCTTGGCTATCTTTTTTTACCTAATTGCCTCTCCGTACATATCATGAAGTTCAACAATCTCCTACAGTACCAAGCTCATAGTCTCTAATAGGTACAATACATACAGACCCCCGCATAAATCACAAGAATAGTTTAGTCTACGGGACAATATGCCTCTAAGATTGATCAAGTTTGGTCCAGACTTATTCAAATAAGGAAGTTCAACCTTACTTCCAGGTCGAGCAGACCAATGATGTCTCTCGAACAAGGAGTAAGTGTCCACCAAATGTTCCAGTCTGCTCGATCTACACCAAGGGGTCGTTCATACATTCATTATGTGTGATCTTATCCCGCTCTTATCCAATTGATCAAGCTAAAGAAATAGAGACGCAAATACAATATTGCCACGAGCTATGCCTTTTTCTTCATGAAACGCGCCCAATATATGTCAATTAAAGTATGAACAAGGAGAACGAAAACAGGTTCTCCCCACTTGTTGAGTTTCTTAACCATCTCATGCATGCTTACTATCACAGTGGACGAAACGTTGAATCGGAGGGCCTGAGCGCCAATGATATGACAATCCCCAAAAATTGATGACCTGCAGCTGGAATCTGCAGCAATACCTGGGCTTAGCTGGTTTGCCGAACGGAAGCTCTTCCCCGTAGCACGACAGAATCAAGTTGATGTGTGCACGAGACGGCCTCAACCACAAAAGGGTCATTTTCCAAGCCCGATTTTAACTGCTCTGGTATGAGAGAACAAGACCAGAATATAGAACTAGGTCCATCTTCCCCTGATGTGCTGATATGTACAATATGTATGTATGTATACATATGTCTGTTTGTATCTTGTAGAACAAGAAGGACAATTTCCTGCAATACGATGTTGCCGTTGCATTCCTAGGGGAAGGTCCACATTGCATGCCGCAATGTGCTTTCGACCGATCTACATCAACACCGAATGGAACTCCGTGCAGATGATATATTATATACAAGGCATAACAAAAAGTGTGACGAGAAAGGCACCAAATAAAAACATGACATAGATGCCGTGAGAGGTAAGTAACATTTCTTACTGCATATGAAAGAATGGACCAAAGATAATCGACAGGGCATTTACACCAAACAGAATGATCAACGCGAGAAGGACGGCGAACTTCACCAGCTATTGCTCACCTGCTTATTGACAACGGCCAAGATTCTTCATTCGCGAGGCTCTGCGGCTGTAAACAACAACCTTGGAAACCGGAGGTCTTATCAATATCATTCTAGGGGACAAGTAAAGGCGGAATATCCCGTAGTACGAGCAACTGTTGGTCCAAGCTGAAGCTATCAGATTAGAAAATCTTCTAGTAACACCACCAAAATTTATCCTCACAAACCACCTCCAAAAATGTCGCCTCCCACAATTAGACTTTTACCCCGCCATCTACGGCCTCTCACCCAAAAATACCATCATGTAATTCCCGCCTCTCTCTCCATCAAATCCTATCATTCCTACGATCGTCCCTCTCCCTCAGATTCTCCTTTCCCCCCCACAGAAACAAGTATCCTCCGCGCCTCCATCTCACATATCCCGACCCATGGCTTCACTCTCGATACCCTTTCTCTCGGCGCCCGAGACGTCGGCTATATATCTGCTTCTGTGAATCTATTTCCGAAAGGAGCATTCAGCCTAGCACATTACCACCTATATACCCAAAGATTGGCGTTGAAAACCCATACCGAGCTCATTGCCCCACCCCCAGAAACCGAAGGAGGGGCGCCACCAAAGGGAGTAGGAAAGAGAGTCAAGGCATTAACATGGGAGCGATTGCTGGGAAATAAGGATGTGATTCATAGATGGCAGGAGGTTCGTAATTCCTTTCTCCTCCAGACTCTTATTACATCCAAGTCGCCCCCAAGGCCTCCAAAATCGCATTCAACCCCATACCTTCAATCCGACTAATCCTCCACACAGGCACAAACTCTCCTTACGCTCCCTACCAACCTCCGTACCTCCCTCCACGAACTCCATGCCTTGTCCGATGAAATCTGGTTTTTATCCGGCGACACCTCAGTTGATAGTTCCTGGTACACTAAGCGAGTTTCGCTTTCCGCCATCTACGCCGCCACCGAACTATTCATGACGACTGATAAATCCTCTGGGTTTAAAGATACGCGGGAGTTTTTGGAGAGGAGGTTTAGGGATTCGCAGGCTTTGGGGGGGATTGTAGGGGGGATTGGGCAATGGATGGGTTTTACGGCGATGGCGGGAATTAATGTTTTGAGGAGTAAGGGGGTTAGGGTTTAGTGGATGATATATACTATAGAGGAACGTTTGTTCACATATAATGGAATTGAGTGATTTCGGGAGAGGGAGAAAAACAATGAAGTTCATGTATTCATTATATTCATATACGTGTGTATCAAAATTGCCACCCTCCGCAACCAGATGGTTAATATGATATCTAGACCCAAACTAGTAAACCATTAACGCCATACCTATCGTAAACTATGGCACCAAGGCTTTCCCAAACCAAATATAATGTTACAAATCCCAGGTTTTCCTACCCCAACGCCCCATGGAAGTGACCATAATCACAGTAGAGCCCCCCCCCCCCCCCCACCCTTATCAAGTAGTGCCTATCATCTCAGGAATGGATCTTTGATTTCTCTCTCTCGGATCATCAAGTCTGTGATCTGTCAGCAACAAGATTGGGTATTGCTAATCGATTGACTTACTTGTGAATTTTCACGTCTTCTCCAACTTCAATACCAGCTCCCAATGCTTTGGGTGTAATGAGAATAAATTGTCTACCGACGGCGCGACGAGCTGCACTGATCTATAGGTTCATTAATATATATATAGCTAGGCAATGAAGGTGCTGCAACTTACAATCATTTTGGTGCTCACATCCCGGTTGACATCATCCATGAAAACGTCAAATTCATCCAAACAGCGAAGAGGAGCACCCATAGCTTCCCAAAGAGACAGAAGTAGACAGATAGACGAAAAAGATTTCTCTCCCCCCGAAAGTGTCTTGGTTTGCCGTCCCTTCTTGTTGCTACTTGTCTCATCTGGTTCGACATGCACATCCAATAATCTGGCCTTGTGATCAATTGAAAGACGTCCCCTGAACGCTCTCTCACTGAGTAAATAATTGAAATTTATCCGAGATCTGGCTGATATATGTCTTTGGAAACTGCGGTACTGCTTCATACGCTGTGAAAATGACTGTTTAAGAATTCGCAGCAATTCCTCCATGTGTTTGCGGCGGCTTTTAAAACTCTTTAGCAACTCATGAGCCTTTACGTAGCCGTCTACAATTTCTTGCTCTGTGACACCGAGCCTCTTGCTATATTGCTGTAATTGTTCTGAGATGCTTTTGTACTTTGCCTCAAGGCTGGCTCTGGTTTCGCTTGGCGGTACAGGAACCCTGGCACATATCTGTGTTGCTTCTGCAATGTAATTTTCCACTCGAGCCTCCTGGCTTGCGAGTTTGGCTTCTGCTTCTGCCTTAAACGTCTTGTATGCCTCGACTTGCGTGACAGCGGCATTCTTTTCTCCCAACGCAAGACTACGTGCTTGCTCTTTGGCTTTGGCCTTCTGAGTTGCATCAGAAATCAACTTCTCATGCAGCTCAACACGTTTCTTAACGGCTTTGTGGGCGCCTCTTTTCTCGGAAGCTATCGTATTGTATTCCGCCTTTGCAATACCAGTATCGCCATAAGCATTTTCGTAATGTGCAACATCACTATTGGCTTCCTCTAACTGTTTCTTGAGACTATCCAAGAAGCCATCCTCAATATCAAGATTACTGAGTTCGGTTTCCAATAATTCGACACGTTCCTCGGCCTTCTGGACACGAATCCTCATTCTTCCTTGGGTCGTCTTGTACTGCTGGATGGCCCTTTCTGCCTTTTCAGCACGCTGTTGCAATATATAGAAATCTTTTGCCAATTTTGACTCTTCTTCTTGAAGCTGCTTCAGAGTTTCTTTTTGGAGGGTGATACGGCCTTCAGTATCTGTTTTCATGCGAAAGCCATGCTGGTAGGGACGAACGTAGTCCTGCCCACTGTTTTGCATGTTGGGACCAGTCAAGTACAGTCGAACACCCCAGTCTCTTCTTCCTGGATTATGGGAGAAGCAATGTCTAACTTTGGCCGGTTTTGATCTGGGATCCATGATCCGCATCGCTTCTTTCAAGTCTTCTACAAGTAGTACCTGGTCTATCGCTTGGTTTATGATCAATATATTCCTCACAAGCTCATTCTCAATATCCAACATTCTCAATACGGTCATGTAGTGTTGATCAGGTTCGTGGTTTGTAGTATCGATGGGTTGGGGGTTCGTCATGTGGGTTTGAGTACGGGGTATACCCATTGCAGATATGATCTTTTGTAGTCTGGCTTGGTCTTCTTTGTTGGTAACAACGAAACTATTCAGAATGTTGCCCAAAGTTACCTCAAGGATATGTGACCACTTGGGGTCACGAAGTTTCACATAGAGGCCAATAGGGCCAACAGGCTTTTCTCGAAATCCTCGATCTTGCTGTATCCTCTGAAGTAGTTCTGGTATCTTGCGGTCAAACCCACTCATCGAATCTGGGCGCTTGTTTTGCATTTCTCTCAGTCTGTTTCTACAGATCTCCACCTCCTTTTGTTTTGCAGTCCAAGGACCTTGCTCTTTTTCAACTGCAATTCTAGAAGCTTGGCTCTGTTCCGTCAATTTCTGCATCTCTTGGTGGCTTCTCTCTAGCTCGGTTTTGGCCTGCGAAGCTTCAGACTTGGCAGCCTCAATCTCTGCAAATTTTCGATTAAGAGATCCGCCATTAGCGTCTTCTATGCGCTGCTGCTCGGCTTCGATCTCTCTTTGTATCTTTTGGGCTTTTATCCTCGCTTGCTTAAGCTCTCCCTGACTGGCCTTGTGTTCCTGGTGGATTCTTTTGATCTCCGAGTCTGCCTCATCAGCCTTCAACTTGGCTTCTTGCTCTTCTTCCTTGATTGGAACAAGCTCTTCTCCAAGAACCCTCGCCTTCTCATGCGCTCGCTCGACTGCAAAATGAAATGACTGGTATGCTCGGTCTTTTTCCTCCAAAATACTCTCCTTTTCCTCAATTTTTCGCTGCGTTTCCGATACTTTCCTTCTGCGCTCTTCTAGCTCGCTCTCTTGCTCATCAACCTGGCACCACGTCAATTGGTTTCTAAGGAGCCTTTTCTGCACTCTCATATCTTGATGCTGATCATAAATCCTTTTTTTTGACTCCGCTTCCTCTGCTTGTCGTTCTAGTCCCTTAAGATCACCGACACTTTCGTCAAGAAGATTCCCGATCTGATCACAACTTTCAGAGACGAGCTTGTAATCATTATCAAGTTGTTCAAGTTGTACACCCTTGCGGAAAAATTCGAATTTTTGAGCTGGTGTAGAAGAGGTAATGAATGTTTTCGCTTCATCTTGAGTAAGAATATTCATTGGGTTGTCGACTTGAAGTTGAAAATACTCCACGATGTCGTCCATGTCACCCTTCTTGGTAGATACGATGTTTCCCGATGCATTCTTTAACTTGTAGCTGCTACCGCTGCCCGACCTCGAAAAATGTCGCTCAACAATGATCGACTTTCCGTATACTTCTGGCCGGTAGGCGTCGGGACCCTGATTCTTTAGCCTGACTAGAAGCATCCCTCGTTCAGTACCAGATTTTATCAAGCTTTTCATACTACTTCCACGATTCGTAGCACTGGGCTTTCCGCCCAAACAAAGTGTGATGCCCGTCAAAACTGCACTCTTCCCACTTCCATTCATTCCAACGACGAAATTAATAAGCGGTCCTAACGGAACATTAAGATTTTGATGGTTCATGAAATTCACGCATTGAATGTGCTCAATAATGGAATTATCGGCTGCATGATTGTCGCCGATCATTTGATTTTTGGCAAGAAAATTTTGCGTAGCAATCATATCATCGTGTTCAGCGTGTTCCAAATGTTTGAATCCAGCATCGCGAAGAATCTCATACTGAGTCCCTGGAGGCATGGCCTTTTCTTCATCTTCTTCATCACCGCTGCTATTCTCGGAAGAACTGGGGTTGCCATCGCGAGATTGTGACGGCGTTGATGAGGATTGGTCATTCGAGGTTTTGGCGCGTTTGCGTTTGCGTTGCTAAAATAAAATGTCAGATATATGAGCCTGAATAGGGTTTTGCAAGTATGCTTGAGGGTGGAGAATGCTGCCAAATTTACAAGAGCCAAAAAAAATAGTAGTAGGTATTCGATTTGGAAGTAACTTACATTATCATGACGTAAGGCTGGGCTTGCGCTCTCAATGGCAATAATATCCTCCTCTTCGTGTCTTGCACGCTTTAGAGGAGGCATATTGCTGTTTTTTTTTACTTTAATAACTGTCAGAGTTGAGTCGTAAAATTATTTATGAATTGAAGTCAATCCCGTTTGGAGGTTAACGCGTTTAACCTTAACGCGTATAGGAATTAACGAAGACACCTGACAAATAATTAACCCCATTCACTACTATCGATGGATACCACCTAACCGCAATCGCGAACAAATAATAATAAGGGTAAATTATTACCTACCTACGTACTATTGGTGGGATTATCTATATTGAATTATATCAAATGAAGTATTACATGTACAATTGGCGCAACTAGAAACGACAGCCGAACTGTTAACAAAAGAAACCAGAATCAGGGAGGGCATCAACTCGGTACTTTGAGGTTCTTGTAAGTAGTCCCAAGATCCTTTGGACAATGTGGCACAGATTCCATGTGTTATATCGAAATGAATGACTTGTTTTACTGGTCTTTCTTGAAGATTGCATTGATATCACCTGAGCAGGCAACATCTTTGTAGCGTACTAGGTAAATAGTTCTTGAATTGAAGAGGATCAGGTAGAGTAAATCATTTATGAACATCGTGTTCTCTTCACGGCAATTAACATTCAATATCACTAATCTTCAATGATTCTTGATGGATAGTTCATGGCTATTGCATATGTTCATTCATATATTCAGTATCATTTCAGGAGCTACTATTTTCAGATTGTTCTAATTCTTTCGTTGGCGAGTGAGCTTATGGACCTTTGAAGACGAACACCTTCTAATGCATCGCAGACTACATACATTCAAATGTTACAAGTGATCAAGAACCTGCATCCTCTGCTGCTTTCAATGCTATTGCGAATCTCGCCTTCAAATCATTGGCATCTTCAAGACCAACACTGATACGAATGAGTTCCGCGGGTACTCCAAATTGTGCCGCCCAATCCAGTTCCATGTAATGGGCTAAGATCACATAAGGTGAGGTCAATGTGAAGTTTGTTCCTAGACTTGGACCTTTTGCGGTTTCGATCTTGTCATAAAATGCAACCGCTTGTGATATTTCCTTGAAAGTGAATGAAAGAAGGCCGCCATAACCACCGTTTGGTGCACGACAATCATCGTAGAAATTTCTAGAGGTATTGTATTTGGGGTAGTAGACCGACTTCACCAGTGGGTGGGATCGAAGAATGTCACAAATGACTTCGGCGTTATCATTAATCTTCTCGATTCGAGGCACGAAATTTCGGCTATTTCGTTCCATGAACATAACGTCTTCGGCCCAGTAGTTATCTTCATATTCAGTTCTAGCTACCGATTTCAAGGCTTGATAATATTTTCCACTAGTGTTGAAAATGGCACTCCCACCCATGACGTTGCATTCACCGGAGAAGATTTTTGTAAGACTGCTCACCACTATGTCTGCAAATGGCAGGACATGGACATTGATAAAATTGCCAATAGTCTCGTCAACTACCACAGCGAAGTCATATTTGTCGGCCAGTGCCCGGATTCGTTTGAGATCCGGACAGTTCAGCATGGGATTCCCCGGGAATTCACAAAAAAGTGCAAGATATTTTTCTCCTGCTTTCAATCTGTTCTCCAAATCATCCAAATCTTCAGAGGAACCATTTCCATAAAATTTACAACCGGGGCCGAACTTTTGCAGAATCTTGAGAGTATCAACGTATGGGAAGCCGAAAGATATACTTTTCAGGGAACCTTTCGTTTTCAACAACATTTGGTGGGCATTGAAAATCGAGTTCATTCCGCAAGGATAAAGGTAAACATCTTCCTCAGAAAGCTCTGGGACTCCACGCATGTTGGAAGTCGTATCTGTTTTCGGGGTCTCGGCTAAATCCACTTCACCGATCAGGGAACCTGTTATTCGACGGCGAATCGCAGATTTTGCATTGTCCACAAAAGAAACGTCAAGGTTTCGCCCAAAGCGTTCTTCCAAGAACTGCGAACTTTCCCGAGCCTCAGAGTTTATCGGCATGATCCAGGACTGATGGCCATCGCCACTACCTGAGCCGTTGTGACTTCTAGATGACTTGTCTATGGAGCCTTTCTGGTATCTTTTGGGGCCTTTGCATAGCTTATCGCCATTCTGAGAGCTTGGCGGACTTGTCTTTTTTACTAGTAAACCTTCTTGGAAGAGTGTGTGGCAAAATTCAGCCCTTCTACTAGAAACGCCATCTCCTGAATGCTGCCAATATTGCTTCGCAACCGGGAACAATTCCTTGGGATACAATACAGCTGAAATGGATGGGGAAATTTTGGTAAGAACTTCCGATGATCCTGGATTGCGGTCAAAAATCAAATCGACCACATTCAGCGAACTTGGAGATATTGACTTCTCCCTCGAAAGCATAAACGCCACACAATTTCTAGCAGTCTTGGCGGATGGAAAGAGCATTGCCTGTTCATTGCGACATCCATATGCTTTAACAATATCATCGGCAAATGCGGCGATAAGTTTGTGGATGAAGAACCTGAGTCACGAGACCAGTATGAGTTTAATGAAAGTAACTGGGAAGAATTGAGAATTTCCAAAAACTGACCGTGGATATCCAGTAGTCATCTTTCCCACAACCCTTTGGTCACCCTCTTCGTATCCAATATTGTCTTTCCATGTTGGCAATGAAACACTCGTGGCCTGGAAAGTATTAGAGATCAATATATAGGAACATATGGCACCTGAGTCACAACTTGAAAGAGTTTTCCTTATATATTTCTTTAATATGGTAAGAAATTTGAAGAAGTACTTACATGTGGTGTCAAAGCAGGGACAGACTCTCCAAGTTCAATAGTAGACATCTTGAACTGTGATGTATGTTGAAATGGATGAAGTTATGGATGTAATGTATTGATTAAAGTGTTCAATATATGATGTCCACGAGTATATATGATGTATAAATTCACTCAAAATCTAACCCACTTGGATCTTAGGTTGTGACAATCAGTGTCCGGGCTAGGTAGTAATTTGTGCAATGACCTTATCCACCCGCCCTTATCCGCCGCTATCGGAGAGCTAGGATAGGGAGACTATAATAACTAAGCTTAAATATAGCGCATACTAGTGCTAAGACATTTCGCAACTTTTTTTGAAAAATATAATTTTGGGAGAGAAGGCTGACAAGATTTGTGCAGTCAATCAACGATATTGAAAATTCCATCATGGCACCTCTTACCACCAAGCGACGCAAGTTGGCACACACAAGTGATGACGAGGGTCCGCAACTTCAAAAGTCAGAGATGGACAATGAAAAGATTGTAGATGATTCCGCAGATGAAGAGAGTTCATCAGACGATGTGGATGAAGTTCAATCAAAGCCCAAACACCCGCCTGCGAAACGACGCCATGACGATCAAGACGCAGCACTGTATGCGGGTGGTCTCTATAAGTCAAGCATGTTCAAACTCCAAGTAGATGAGCTGTTGAACGAAGTGCGGCCAAATTACGAAAAGCGCGCTGCAGGAATAAAATCCGCATTGCACCAAGTCAAGAACGCCATCGAAGGAATTGACGATGTAGAGTCTCTTTCCGTGAGTTCTCCTTTGGATCATTGGCTTGTGCCAGACACTGATATATGCTGTGTAGATTCCTGATGCCATCAAATTGTTCTCTAAAACTCACAAGATTGCCATTCCCTTTCCTGATCCTAAACCCGACAACAATGCAGCCTACAAACTTGTATATTCGAAACCATGCGGCATTAATGTTGTTGGAAGCTATTCATTGAGGACTATGGTGAAGTCCGAAGGGCCTTTATGTGTCGATATGATTGTGAACATGCCAAAGTCGATTTTTCAAGAAAAAGACTACCTTAATTATAGGTACTTTTACAAGAGGGCTTACTATTTAGCAACAATAGCGGCTGGACTCCATACTTCAATGCCGGATCTGAATCTGGAATATGAATATCTGAATGGAAACAGCCTACATCCGATTTTAGTAGCTAGATGGAAAGCTAGCACTAAAACTGATCCAAATTCACGATTTGAGGTTCATATCATTCCTGCTGCTCCTCGAGGCTTTTTTGCTGAAGCAAAGCTACGCCCTGCGAAAAATTCAATTCGCCCTAAGGATGGAGCAGGTAACGACACCACTGCAGCGGAACCTTCACCATTCTACAATTCATCCTTGAGCGCGGATTGTAACTTTGAATCATATCTGCAGCTCCTCCATGCTGCATCCAAGACATCAGAAGGATTCAAAGATGCGTGTCTGCTTGGAAGAATATGGCTGCGACAGAGAGGTTTTGGTAGCGCTACATATCAGGGAGGGATAGGACACTTTGAGTGGGCAGCCTTGACAGCTCTTCTATTGAAAGGGGGTGGTCCTAGAGGACATAGTCTTCTATCCCCTGGTTATAGCAGCTACCAGATGTTCAAGGCCGTCGTACAATATTTGTCGACTAATGATCTGATGAAAAACCCAATGCTTTATGAGGCATCGGATATCCAAGCGGCGAAATCCGACGTCCCAATGTTTTACGATGGCCCAAGAGGCGTGAATGTTCTTTACAAAATGACGCCATCTTCTTACGAATTACTACGCGATGAAGCAAAGATTTCGTTGATGATGCTCAATGACTCTACTTTTGACCAATTTCAACCAACCTTCATCACAAAAGCTGATCAAATCTTGCAAAAGTACGATTGCATCGTCAAAATTCCGATTCCCCTCCAAAAAGATGGTGCATTCAATTGTGATCATAAAATTCACAGTACCACCGTTGCGAACCGTGTGTTCGCCATCTTGAAGGAAGGTTTGTCCGATAGGATCAAGCTTTTAGATATCAAGGGTATCGAAACAAAATCATGGTCAGTCAGAAATGCGGGGCCGGTAACAAGTAATGACCAAACTTTGAGTCTTGCGGTTCTCTTTGACCCAAAAAATATCAGCCGTCTAGTTGACCATGGCCCGCCAGCAGAAGATAAAAAAAGGGCAGCAAAATTCCAGAAGTTCTGGGGTGAGAAAGCGGAGTTAAGACGTTTCAAAGATGGAAGCATTCTTGAGAGTTTAGTCTGGGCACCTGGGTCAACTTACTCCATTTTCGAGGATATTGTCACATATCTTGTGCAGCGGCACTTTGGAGCTGAAGTAGGCAAAGGATTGAGCTTCATTGGTGAGGGTTTTGAGAAACTACTACCCTCGTATGGAAGTAGCTCTAAGGCTTTCGAAGTTCTCAGACAGGCGTACAATGCTTTTGAAAAAGATATCAGGGATATGGAGAGTCTACCGTTGCAGCTAAAACAACTCTCTGCGGTGGATCCTCAATTGCGGTCTTCATCAATTGAAGTTCCTTTATTCGGACCGAGACAACCTCTAGATACTCCAGCCGATGTTTTAATTCAGTTCGAGGGATCTGGACGATGGCCAGATGATGTTGTTGCAATTCAAAGAACTAAGATTGCTTTCCTTCTTAAGATTGGCGAGCTTTTGGTTGAATCTAATGACAGCATAAGCACAAGACTTGGCATGGAGAATGAAGATCTACCACTTCAGAATTGTGCCTTCTTGGATGTGTTCTATCCATCGGGTGCCACATTCCGTCTTCGAATCCATAATGAGCGAGAGCAAACACTCCTCGAACGTCAAGTCAAGGATAAGTCCAGTGATAATCGATCACGAGAAGATGCAGTTTCGGCGCTCTCTGTTTATAAACGGTTTAACATTAACCTCCCATTACATACTCAATCGATATCGACACATTGTACTCGATTTCCTCTTCTATCACCAACCATTCGTCTCGTTAAAAAATGGTTCGACCGCCACATGCTTTCAGGACATGTCAGCGGCGAGCTTATAGAGCTTTTAGCAGTTCGAACCTTTTTGCAACCTTATCCCTGGAAGGCACCGTCAAGTGCTATGTCTGGGCTTTTACGGACCTTACTTTTTATCTCGAAATGGGATTGGCGATCAAGCCCACTGATAGTAGACTTCACCGGTACGATGACAGACAAGGACGTTTCCACCATCAATACCAGGCTAGAGGCATGGCGGAAAATTGACCCAGGCATGAATCGTACAGTCGTATTTGCAGCTTCGAATCATGATACAACAGGCACTGCTTTCACTGACAAAGGGCCATCAAAAATGATAGCCGCACGAATGACTGCTCTCGCACGATCAGCTTGTAAAGCCGTTAAAGAACAAAGCCTGGGCTTGGATCCTAGATCACTATTTGCAGCATCGACGAATGACTATAATTTTATCATTCATTTGAACCCTAAAGCTACTGGTATCTCAAAGGGAAAGGTATCACATCGCTTCAAAAACCTCGAAGTGCAGTCAGAATTGAGCGTCGAAAAGGTCGACTATCAACCTATCCAGATGTTCAACGAGGAATTAGAGAGCCTCTACAATGGCAGTATCGTCTTTTTCCATAGTGCAACGGATATCTCACGAGTTGCAGGGTTATGGAACCCGCAAACAGCAATCTCGAGAACATTCAAGGTGAATTTGGCATATGCGGCAAAGCCAGTGAAGGAAAAAGATGAGAACTTGGAAGAGGCTAAAAATGTCGAAATTAACAAGTCGGCAATACTGGCAGAAATTGCTCGTTTAGGGGGTGATATGGTGTCGAGGATAGAAATCCATTGAGACATGAATTCAATGCTAGTAGGAAGTGTATTGTAAGAAGATATAAAAAATCGAGATGATACCCATGTATTGAATAAATATCTTATTGTAAGGGACTACGAAGTCTCTGACTGACAGTCATAATAATGGTTGGGAATATAACTTTCAAAAATTGTAAGAGTTGGGGCCACAGCTTACCGCACCCCTTGCATTTTCGTGACAAAATCCCTGCAAAATTCATGTTTTCTTATAAATTAAAATGTTTAATAACTTTTATAATACTAGAGATTATTTTTTGAGATTTTTGTTATTTATATTTTCAAATTAATCAAATTCAAAAAACAAAGCCGTTTATTTTTATTTATCTTTATTAAAAAGTTAAAGTAACTTAAAATCGAAATTTTTTATAAAATCTTATAACGTTTTTCTTATACAAAATAAGCGATTTTTTTTAACTTTATATAGTTAGAATTATATAAAATAAAATTATAAAAAATAATCTGACTTATTTTAATATAATTTTGAAAAATTCTATGTGTATATATATATATATTTTGAGAATAATTTATAATAATTTAATAATTTAATAATTTAATAAGGATTTTAAAAGCTGAAAAATGAAGGTTTTGGGTGAGAAAATGAAAGGGGCGCGGAAAGCTGTGGCCCCAACTCTTACTTGTGCTCACGTTATGATAGAAGATTTCATGGCTGAGATGGTTCCGGCAGTACGTGCTCATCAGAACTTTACTAGACCAAATCGATCGATGTTTCAATCGTGACAATACCTCTCACGGGAAGAGAAGACTTATGAGGTTACATTGGAAAAATCCGAAAAAGGAAAAGGAAATCAAGCTCACCGGGAGCTCACCAAGGGGAAGCTTGTAGGGGATTAAAAGATACAGAGTTCACTTCGAGATATGGCCCGTGCATATATTCAGCCTTACGCTCGCTTAAAAAAGTTTCGGTGGGGTGTAAAAATGTTATCGCGGGGCAATGTATTGATAGAAGTTTTTAGATACAATCAACCAATACTTTACCCAAGCCATTAATACACCGATTTCCTGGTCTTTTCGTTATATTCCGTTGAAATCGTTACATTCATTGTACTTCGTGCTGCAATGGCTCCATACGATAGCGATTCATCCGGTGGTGAAGAAGAGGACTACACGGAAACCAATGTGTTACTTGGTTATGCTGGAAAAGAAGCTCAGGATGATACAATCAGTTATCTAGGTGGTGAGCCCGTAAGTTCTTTCCAATTATCTTTTTACATCTTCCAGAAAAGCTCATACTTCATCACCTTTGAGATACTCACTCAAATATAACTGACACTCATCCCCAGACCTGGATCGACCCTACCACCCCTCCATCTGCGACCCTCGCGAAATGCAAAGTCTGCAATGACCTTATGGTCCTGATCCTTCAACTCAATGCTGATCTCCCCTCCCACTTTCCTGACCATGAACGCCGTCTTTATGTGCTAACATGTCGCCGCAAAACATGTCGGAGAAAGGAAGGAAGTATTCGCGCATTGCGCGGTACACGGATTACCAAATCTGCAAGCAAGCCAAAAGCAAGAGAAATTGAGAAAGAGAACCTAAGACCAGAGGCTACGAAACCAGTTGTTAATTTGGGAGAAACCTTGTTTGGAGTTAAACCCTCGACATCAGGAAATCCTTTCGCCATGGGCTCAAATCCATTCTCTACAGCAGCGGGAGGAAATACATCTTCGAACCCTTTTGCAGCTGCCGGCCTCTCCACGTCAGAGCTCGCTGCCAAACCCCCTCAAGTTCCTTCTCCATCCCCCAAGCCCACTTGTTCGGAAACCCCAAAAGATACCCTCCCCAAAACCTTCGCATCCGCCCTCTCCCTCAATAACCCGCAATCTCAACCATCTTCTTCGACTCCTCCACCTCAAGAGCCTTGGCCCACAACCTCTCTCCCAACCCCTTACCCCCTCTTCTATCTCGTAGATGCCGACTACGAAACCCTCGATAAAGAACCTCTGCCTCCACCCCCTCAAGCCACAATCGTCGACGATACTCCCGACTCATCATCCGGCGGAAAAGAAGATAAAGAAATCTTCGAATCCACCCACGATACCACGTTTCAGAAATTTGCTGATCGTCTCTCCCAAAACCCTGAACAAGTAATTCGTTATGAATTCCGTGGCTCTCCTTTACTCTACTCCAAAACCGATTCTGTGGGGAAGATTTTTGCGGATGCCGGGAAGGGGAATGAGAAAGTTAGAGTTAGTAGTGGGAGTGAAAACTGGAAGATACCGCGATGTGCGAATTGTGGAGCTGCGAGAGTTTTTGAGGTGCAGGTGACTCCGCATGCGATCATGGAGTTGGAGAGGGAGGAAAAGGGTCTTGATGGAATGGATTGGGGGACGGTGATTCTGGGTGTTTGCGAGAAAGATTGTGTGCCTAATTGGGTGGAATGTGGGGAGACGGGATATGTGGAGGAATGGGCTGGGGTGCAATGGGAAGAGCTGGGTGGAAAGAAGTAAGAGACGAGTTGCGATCATCAATAAATAGTCATTTTTGCAGATACCATGAGAATTGAAGCATAATTGGGGCTTTGACTTTTTTTATTTCATTCGGCTATTTGCAATAGTGTTCGCAATGCATCTTACGAGTGAAGAAAAGATTCACCATGCTGCTACTATCTATGCGACGTCTAGAAGCCAGCCACCCATCTCGAGATCCTCGTCATCGAGCGAGATGCAAAACAAATAAAGAGTATGCATCTTTTCCCGTTCCTCAAGGACACCCTGATATAACGCCAACCTCCAAACCATTAACCCTTGCATACAAGCATATCTCATAATACCCAACCGCTACGCTTAAGCGGGTTGTTCATAAGCTCTCTTAATTACCCTCGAGAATTGTTCTATTTTGACATTTTCCCGAACCACGGTTCCCTTTGCCTCGTTCTCCTTGTTCAATGGAACGATCACGACGCCATTTTCTATAGTCCATCCACACACCTCCTTGATGAATTTCTCAAATGCTTCACCGTTCATTCCGAGCCAGTTCTCTAGCTCGGATGTAGCGATCTCGCGTACGGATTGAGAAATGGTGGAGGCGATGCGGATACGGATTAATTCTTCAAAGCCGCTGACGTCGGCAATGAGATCAGCATATAGGTCATCGGAGTCGAGGGTCGACCAGAATTGACTGTAGTTTGCCGAGGAGAGAAGAGTGTTGAGGACGGCAAGTTTTTGGACCGCTTCAGAGAGAGGGGCATCGCCTGCGGCAGGGAGGGCCGAGGAAGCGGAAATGGGTGTGAGGATGTGGGGTGGGAGGAGATGGAGAGCGAGGCTAAAGTCTGGGGAGGGGAAGACGGTGAGGGATTTGACAAGGATGTTGGTTATGGTTTCGTCTTTGGTGAGGTGGGGGTTGAATTGATAGCTATGGTTTGGGTTTGGTAAATCAGTTAAATGTTCCAAATGGGATTTTGATGAGGCATGAAAATTGACATGTATCGTGTCTTTCAGATAGAGCTAATAATAAACTTCATGAAATGGAGGGATTCATTCTCCAAAGTTTCAGGTAATAGGGAACGTTAAACGTTCATTCATCATATAGACATATTTTTCCTCATTCTCCAGTTTATTGGTTGGCAATGAGCAATTCAGATATGAGTCAAGATCTTTGAGCTTCCGCACCCTTTTCCTCATTCTTCCACTCTCTAGCAGGAGAATAAACACAAAACAAAAATGATCCAACTCACAGTTTTAGAAGCGCCAAATTAGCATAACAATCATACGTCTTCTCTTCACACTGTAGTGTCACGTATTCCTGAAAGATATTGGTGGTTTCAGGATTGTAACGATCGAGTCCGTTGAGGATAGCATCGATATGATCTGGCCTATCAGGCGCGAAATCGAAAGGGACACCCATATTTCGTATCTTGGGTTGAATGTGAAAGAAGGGAAGAGAGGAAGGTGGTTGGTGGAGAGACGATGAGGTGGGAGAAGAATTGGCTGGTCGTCCAAAGAAAGAAGAAGGGAAGTTGAAAGAAATTTGAGGTTTTGCATCAACTTGTTGCTTGTTAGGGCTGCTGTGTGAAATTTTGCCGACGCTAGTGGGGGATATAGATGCCTTGATAATCAGGCAGTAAGTCAAGAATCTTATAACCAACCTGACCCCTTACTTGTCTTTTCATTCTTCAATCATTTACCCGAGTATTATTGCTTTTGATGTTTAAATATACACTAGGTATTTGATGTTATACAATGAATCTATCAATCTGTCCTGAAAATGGCTAAATATATTTCTACACTCCAGCTCTCAGGAAAAACTGAAAGTAGATCCAGATCTACATGAACAAAGATTTCAAGAATATACCCAAAATCTTGTGGAAACTAGTATTCAACTACGGATACATAATACCATATGTGGTGGGTTTTTCTTCGTGTCCAAAGAAGGATGTGATGGCAGTTGCCCCTCCCTATCCCAAAGCCAATATACCTGGTAAGGAAATCTTCTCCTATTGTACAAGCACCCGAGCCCTTCCCTTCTCTTCTCATCCTATATTTTTCGAACATAAACACATATTCGATACATTCGCTGTATTCCTATCACAAACCCACAAACATAGATTAACGCCAGTTCCACCCCAATCAAATGGCAAGTGGACCCCCAGTGGTATATTTTGCTTACATTCCCAAAGTCCATCCCACAAAAAAAAGTCATTTTCATCTTGATCGCTATCATCATCTAGCCTTTCCAGCCCCTCCTCTACTACTCGTGCCACTCATCAAACTGACATTAATCCTCGTTCCTCCTGGAATCCCATTCTTAATTCATGTTTCCATTCATTCCATAAAACCCTTTATTGGCCAAACTATTCGGTCCGCTTCCGATATCTGGTCCTGGATCTCCCCAGTCACCCATTGATGTTCTGCTACTGTATTTACTCTCATAAGTCCCTTGACTTGGTATTCTAGAGTCATTGGTCGTGACTCTTGGGGTTGGTATTATGGACGCTTGATCTGGTTTAGAATTAGGCATCATCAATGGATTTGGATACAAATTGGAGCCACGTTCAATTGAAACAGGACTAGTTCTGTCTGGAGCCTTTGGTACACTATTTGCCAATATAGGTAACCATAGCTCTGGACGCTCAAGATCAAAAGGATCGGATCGGCCGGCCACTCTACGTGTATTATTAATGTTGGAAGCTGTAGAGTATAAAGTATCGCGAAAGCTCTCCGTGCTGGGTGCTATACTTGATGGATATCGCGATACATTACTGATGCTCGGGGTGCGATATGCAGCAGGCCCATACACACTGCTTGATGCATTCTTATGGCCTCGAGTAGTACTATCCAATGACCCACCGCGAGATCGACGGATATCATTCATATATGTATTGGTTCTCGGCTTGGCAGGATCAGGTCGAGATATGGAATCCCACATATTAGGGTCCGCGAAAGGATTAATATTCGGTTTCGATTTTGCCATCTTTGAAACAGGGTCTGCAAATGGATCTTGTGGAATACCAAAATCTAACCCTAGATTGCCAAGGATCTGTCCGGAACCCGAGTCGGAAGAAAGGGAAAGATGGCGACGCTCAGTTTTTAACAACAAATTTCGATCATCCATGTCCATCAAGTTCCCGAACTCCTGGCGCGTGTTGATGTTGGCCTGCTTTTTCGGCATTCCAATTGCCATCGCAAAAGGATCCGTTTCTTTTTGGGTTCTCCGGAATACACCTTTAACCCTACTCGTAAGATCGTCCGCTCGATCTCTTGCAGCGTAGTGCAATGAATGTATAGACATCACAGAGTTATTCCTGCTATGATATGGAATTGGTGCCTCGTAAAATTGAGAGTTTCCTCTATTGAGATTTATGGTTGGTTTATTTCCTGGATGGACATGAGATTTAAGAGTAGAACCTATGCCAGCCACACCTGCACCAAAAGTTGTTGCAGCACCACCTATTTGTGCCCTGAAGTTTGTACCCCGACCTGCCGATCCTACGGAATCGTCATAAATATCATAGTATTGGCCTTGTGTCTTCTTATCAATATCATAGAATTGATCCCGAGTACCAGGGTTTAGAGGTGTGAGGAGGGAATTCCTCTTCAACTTCCGTCTTCTGTTGCAGAAAAAGATAAGCAATGCAATTATTGCAAAGAATCCAATACCACCTAGTATTCCTGCAATTACTGGTGCAGTCATTAAGTGGCCCAGCGAAGATATCCCACCACCAGACGGCGACTCTACTGATTTTGTTGATGATGCCGTGGCGCTCTTTACTGAAGTTGCGTGGATTGTAGGGCTATGAGTAGTCGAAGCTATAGTACTTAGTTCACTTTGAGCAATTGCTAATGAGGCACTTGATAATTCAGTTGGGTTTGTGCCTTTAGATGTCGGAATAGCAGATGTTGTTGTGGTTATATCTGTCAAAGTTGTCGGTGTTTCTGATGCACTTGAAGTGGCAGCTGCTAGAGCGGGTGGAGGCGATGGTAATGGTGTACTTGTTGTTGATTCAACCGCAGCAGCAGCAGCAGCAGCAGCAGTAGTAGTAGTAGTACTTGAAAATTGTACCGCTGGTACTTCCGCAGCAAAAGTCACTGGCGTGCTCGTCGCCGCTGTTACTATACTAATCGATGTTGAGACGGGCTGTGGGGTTTGAGTAGTATCCTCAGGAGTCGACGACGAGGTTGAAGTGGTAGGTGTTAATGTGGATGTTGAACTGGATGAAGAAGATGTAGATGTAGGAACGGATGAAACCGGAACTGCAGTAGTAACTACTGATGATACTTCAGCTGCCGACCTTGGGACAGCAGTACATCGTACACCATTGATAGAAGTGATTGAAAATCCTGCCGGCAGGTTCGCGCTTGTCGACATGATGTAAGAAAATAAAAGCAACACCGGTCACTACAAACAAAAGTATTAAATGGGCGCTCAAGAAGAATATTTGTGTGTTGGCTCCTCGGCCTTTCAAGTTGTTTTCATAATGGTATGTTGTCGACGACTTATCGAATGGCAACCAACAATGAAATTGCAAAGCAAAAAAGTGAAAACAAAATTGAAGAATCACGAAAACCATAGGCACAACAACATAATGAGGATCAATTCCTTGTTCACCAAGGAAAAAAGATCGAAAGACTATGATCTTCTATTGTTACACTGGGGAGGGGGGCATAATGTTGCAAACCTGATACACGGTTTGTTTTACGCTCTGGCCTTCATAAATGCTTGCCTCCCAGTCAATCGAACATTTTCACACTGAAAGCGGCAAAAACGCTCCGTAAGCAACAAGAGATAAGGGCCTTGCCGCTGCCATTTGGGACAGAAGATGAATTGAATGATGTAGGTGGAGGGATTGTAGAATTGGAAATCAATAGAATGATTGAAAAGGCTTCGATTCAATCTAATTCACATGATATTATTGGTTAGTAGAGAAACCTTTGAATGATTGATACTATTGAGGTACTATTGATATTTCATGCTCACCGCGTGAGTGATAGTAGGGTTGTAGAAAAGGCTGAATTGGTTGATAGGGATAGGAGGATATAGGATGGGATAGGATGGGATGGGATATAATAGGATAAAGGCTGCTAAATTAGTTGTTTCTTCAAAGGCTAAAGGGTAAGGTTAGAACTATCTAATAGGTTTAAGCAACTTAAGCAAGGAAAGCAACGAAAGCAACTTAAGCTGTTATCTGCCATATGTACAGAGTACAGACTCCAGAATATCCCTAGTCTTTGTTTCCTGCCAAATTAGATTAAAATAGCGGGGATTTGGTACATTTTGTACTGTATTCTGTCGGTAGTATCATTATCATGAAGGGGTAATGGAAGATTACTTCCTATAAGCGATGCTACAGTAATAAGTATGTATTACCACTACCTTGATTACTTGTTGTTGGCGTACGTGTATTGGCCTCAACTATTTCACAATCATTCCCTTCGAGATAATAAATTGATTCGTACAAAGAGATAAATACCCACCTAGTGAGTGCAATTTAATGTATATCTTCCTTTTTATTTAATCTAGTTTGTTTAGTCTCGAAAAAGAAAAGAAAAACTAGAATCATATCAGAAGCGAATCACCAACTATTTCATTATCCGACGTTGAACCGTTGGAGTTGGAGTTAGAGTTAGAGTACGGAGTACAGTGCTACTGTAGGTAGCTAGCTTTTGGGGGTTGGGAATTGAAAGACAGGTTCTAGATATCCTTCCGAGTTCTTCCCATGTCTATTGAGCCGTTTCTGGTGCAGCTGGTGCAGCTGGTTAAATGGCAATGTTGTACAAACTGCGCCAGCGTTATACTTCATTACCCCTAAGTGATCATGCCAAATCCAAGGAGTTCATTTCTTTTATAGTACCTGCATATATAAACATTCTCTTTCATGAACTTCACCATCATGACATCGGAGAAATTTCGAATTCTTTTGCTTTACTTCCTCCCACACAATTGGAACAGCAGAACAGCTCGTTGAAGTGATCTAGAAGTTCACATCACCAACCTCTACGTTTGGCTACCATGTTCCCTTGTTTGAGCCTCCATGAACCTTCTTGGCAAGATGTCTCTTCGGAGGTCACCGCTATCCACTCTTCCCTCATCCAACTTGTTTCCATCCGAATCAACTTTTATATGGTGGACTCAACTGCTATGATCTATACTATACCTATCGTAGTATTACTAGACAATAGGTAGTATCAAATTGATTGAAGAATAGCATACAGAACTATCATATAGAAGCCAAGTCACTTAAACTGAGTCCTTGGGATATTAATATTAAGGTTGTAAAGTTGAGGTCATACTCGTTTTGTGCCATGCAAGACAGACTTTTCGAATTTAGCATAGTGCAACGTTTAGTAGGGGTGACCCCATCCACCCGGGGATCTTCTGGTCTGAGTATGGAGATGATATGCTCGGTTTTCTCCTCTTACAACGAACGATATATGAACACATTGTCCTATCATTCAATAAAAAGAAACACGAGAGAATAACGATCGGCTATGATATGTATGATATTGCCAGTAGTTGGGTTCATAACAATGATCGCGATTGAACAGTTGAATTGCAAGTATCTTGTCACGAGTCTAGATCTTGTACCGAAGTCTACTCTGCAACTTATATGAGGCCATATAAGATGAAAGAGCTAGATTTGGATGATATGACATATGATATGATTACTACTGCATGTACGTATGCCGAGGAAAGGGGGTTCCAGTATTCTCCCTCGCCAGTGTTGTTATTAAGTAATTCATTGCGTGTAAATAGACGTATGCAACATTGACAGAACGAGCATCAGAAGCTTGCCCCCTGGTTGTGCTTAGGTTCACTACCAAGGGGATTAGAAGTTAAGGAAGAAGGTTCTATGATAATAAACTGTAATCCGGCGCCGGCCTTATAAGGATGCATGAATCTTTTTATGATCAACCAAGTCAATTCGTCTAATGGCGCCATCTTAGACATAAGAAGGGACGGTGCTCTCTCCTCTCCTCAATAAGTACCTAGTAGCTACTCTCGTCAATAGTCTCGCCAATACTCTCCTTGATTCTTTTTTGAATACTATCTTTAATTTGATCCTCGATCCTATTTTTGATACTCTTCTCGATACTTGCTTCGATACCATCCTTGATGCTCGTCTTAATATTTACCTTTGGTATCCTCCGATATTCTCCTCAATAGTCTCGTCAATACTCTCCTCGATACTTTCTTCAACACTATGCTTAGTACTCTTCTTAATATTTACCTTTAATATTCTCCTCGATACTCTCCTCCCTACTCGCCTTGATACTCTCCTCGCTACTCCCCTTGACACTCTCCTCAATACTCTCCTCACCACTCCCTCGATACTTTTCCTTTCCTCAGTATGTACACAATCCTCCTCCATATACAATTGCTATACAAAATTCACTTTAATTCTTCAACTAATAAACGGCTGTCTAAATAATAAACCTCCAAACTTTCTATAAACTCAAAGTTCATGATACCTAATCCCTAATCCCTTTCTTATGCGTGTAAACCCATACAGTAGAATAGACAAATTCTTCCCTTTCCGTTTTATTCCAAATTCGTTGCTGCACATAAATTTTATCCGCAATCCGAACTGATGCATCAATATCCTTGATTACTATTAGTAGGAGGTAAAATTGAAACCAATACACCGCCCACTAAACCCGAGGAATTGATTGGAAGAGAAACACAATTTGGACGACAATATATACGAAGCATGAAATAAGTACCCAAGTACCTAGGTAGTATGCATTACCTAGGTATTCAAAGATAACCATCTGTTTTGCATCTTTGCCTCAGCCCCCAGGTACTTTCTCCATGACAATCAATCAGGCTACATCACAGCGAGGACGCTTCACATCAGAAGGACTTCAATTCACACAAATCGCTTCGACACATCAATAAGCTTAATTCGACTTGGAGATTTCATTGGAGGCTTTGGAAAATTCCATGATACGTACACACACACACACACACACACACACACACACGCACACACACACACACACACACACACACACACACACACACACACACATACATACATATATATCATCCTCCATCCATTCATCATACATACATAATCTGGTCTCACGAGGATCTGTACAGGTAGAATTAAAGGAGCCCCCCAGACAACCCCAGCAACCAGCATATATAGATCAGGGACCAAAGAGAAGACCATCATCATGTTTGGTAATTTCGCAAGTCTTGGTAAGCATTGAAACTTCTTTCTCTTATTATTTTCCATCTTGAAGCGATCGCCTCTTCCTTATGGATACCTGTGCTCTCCATCCTTGGCTCAAGTTGCCCAAATCTTTATGAAATCTGAAGAATAGTCCGATCCATGAAATTCGCATATCTTCCCATATCCTTTTTCCCAATAGAAATGTCAATCTCCAGTTTCGATCGTGCAATCCTCTCGGTTGTGACAAGAAGCAATTTCTCACATGCTCGGTATCAATAATCAGCATATACCTCAAAGGAAGTCATGGTCACCTCGGCAGGTAGTGATTGCATATCTAAAGTCCATGAACTTCAATGCAAACCAATTCAACTGGGGTCGATAAGCATTTGAACTCTTGGACCTCCGATCAAAGCGATGGAAAGCCTTCCAAGCTCTTTCCCTCTCGATTACATTGCATGCTTCTCTCTTGTTTTCCTTCTATCTTGTGTAGCCGTCTAGGCACTTGATAATTTTATTCCCTCATCCAGGCTTGCCACATCATGGGATAGGATACGATTCATCTTCATGACTGTTCAAAATTCTTACTCTTTTACAGCACCGCTACCTACCACAACAGATGGTAAGCCTCGGGTCGTTCCGCCACCGACACCTCTCACTTTTCCTTCAAGCACACCCCAGTCGCCAGAATATATTCCCCCAGGAGATGTACCCCTAGTCACATTTCTCCAAACTGTTCATCGACCAATGGATGTAAAACTATCCCATTTCGAAGCACTAGGCATTCACGTCATTCCAAATGTATCTCCTCGTGATTTCTTGCCAGATCCTTCATTCCTTCCATCTGATGAAGAATGGACAAGTATTCCAGAGGAAAGTTTAGAAGATGCGACTACAGCAAGTAGAAAACCTCTAAGTAATGGCAATAAAGGCCCAGGGGTAAAGACTTACCTGGACCGCCGAAGAGAGCTTTCCATTGACAACACGGCTGCTTTTCGTACAGTTCGGAGAATTCCCCAACCTAAGGGAACAGCAGCAGCTCGTTTAGGTAATGCATATGAATTCTACAAGAACCTGGAAGTATTCTCAAGTTACTGGATTGATACTTCTCTCCCAAAAAATACTGTTACTCCTGACTCAGCTGAAAATGATACCGGAAACAAAATTGACGGAGAATCCAAAGACACTCAAGATACAATTCCACTCCACCAACAAACTCACGTCCGCACTGGTACTGGTTCCCAGCTCCCCCATGAATATCGCCAAGGTATTACAACCGCTTTTATAAAGCTTGTCGCCTATGATTTCGGCTGTAATGTTTCTTTCCCACGCGTCGAACCACGTCTCCAAATTCATCCGCCTCCATCAAAATTCTCATCCCCATCTCACTTCTCAGCTATGGGGGTCACAATGCTCTACCGTACTCCCACCGATCGCAATTCCGCTCGCGCAGGCTTTCTCGAAGGTCCCCTCGCAGCTCTCTCATGCCGTTCAACCACATCTTTCACCACGCCCCTGGACTCTAATCTCGATCTCGCTCGTGAGATTATCACGATTTTACTCACAGCCCAACAACGCAATCGTGAAGGCAAAGAAGAACAGCGCTTTGGAGAGGGAAAATGGTGGACTACTACCCCCCGCTGGGGCGGCGGAAAAGGAGGTCCCATCGGTAAAGAAACCGAAGCCACTACTTCAAATTGCTCGTCCACTCCTGCATCCTCTACAGAAGATAAAGATAAATCCCTCCTGACCGAAATCAAATCAAAGATTGGCGGTATAAATTCCCTTCCTTCTCTCCCATCTTTTCCATCTGGCTCCCAAGTCCAATCTCTTAATCCCGAAAGACGACCCCCGCAAAAGAAACCCCGCACGGCGCGTCTAGGGGGTCAAGCACAACTATATGAAAATTACCGTAAGATGATACCCCCAGCCAGTACGTGGGATAAGAAGGCGAGGTATATGACGATTGGAAAACCCGGGGGAGTCAATGGGGCCTGGGATGAGGTGTTTTTGGTTAGTTGTTTGAATCACCATATTAGTTTCCTGAGGGGGAGGGTAGGGAAAGGGATTTTAGATGTGTTAGAAGGAGAAAATGATGGGAAAGAGGGGTTTGAGAGGACGGTCGTTTGGAGGACAAAATGGTATGATTTGTTTCGAGCGGAGGATAGGGTGGAGGCGATGAGGATTCTTTGGGGGATGATGGCTTGGGCTATGCGAGGGGAGGAGAAAGTGGAGAGGAGAGCAGTTAGTGGAGGGGGGGAGATGGATATGGATGAATAGACAGGCATGAAAAGTCGAAAAGAGAAATATCTCTGGCGTGGAGTTGATGATTTTTTAGTGGATAGATTTGGGTTTGGAGTGGATTTGGGCTCGGGGCACTTCTTTCATAGGATGGAGGGCTTATGAGGTGAATGATTGGGATGAAATGGAACGGAACGGAGTGGATTTCAACAACAATTGAAATAGTGAAAAGTGATAGGAAGTAAAGAAAGAATGCATGGGGATATGAAAAAAAATGGATGAGTGGATGGATGGATGGGCAGTACATACCCTCGATAGATGGACATGAGCATACGAATAAAAAGAAACTCATCAGTGGAAAAAACTCAATTTTTATGTACAAGTATGTTGAAAGTACTTGTGTAGTTACTGAGTGCAAGGTAAGACTTAACAAGCTCATCATGGGAAAGTGGGAAAGTAGGCGACGCAACAATAGAGCTTCTATTTTTAGATAAGGGTTCCGATACAGATACGAGTGATGAGGTAACAGCTCGTTATTTAAGTGGTGTATATCTTATGTATGTACTATTGCAGTTCTCATGATTCGAGCTCTGACTGTTGAATCTTGATGTGCTCGGATGGGGGTGTTCGCGAGCTAGGGGTAGGAGGTTGAAAGTGGTGTGGATATCTGTGGATGGCCCCCATGAGAGGGTATAAGGATCATCAGATGGATATAAGTTATGATGTATGTGTTTATGTATATGTTCGTTATTTATATTATGTTGATAGTGGGAGTTGGCAGGATGGTAAATGTGAAGAATGATACGAGGGTAGAATGCACGATGCAGCCTTTCGCAGATATAAATGTTTTCAACATCATAGGGAAGAAGAGTGGTGGATTTGTCAGATGATGTGAGGATAGGAGTCACAATAGTGATTCATAACAGACCAACGACCTATATTATCAGTCATGGACGTGTTGGGAATATATAAATATCTTTGGTCTTATTCTCTCCGTGCAGGTTTTTTTGGAAGGCACCGAGTCCCAAAGACTTTATGTATCTATCAGTGTTCCAAGTCAATCAACCCTACGAATTTTTTGGCAACTATTCAGCATCTCTTCTGGTCATTCCTCGATACCCCTCTCAATTCCATCTCAAGATTGTCCTTATCCAGTTTCAGCCGCACTCGAGCAACCGATGTGACCCCCAAGCGCATGTTCCAGCTGGTCAGAAAATCCCACCGACAAGTTGGGGTTGGGGAATGGAACTCGCAATACAAAGACTGTGAAACAATAAGAGCAAGTGAAAAGCGCTATGAAGGAGAGGGGCAAGGGATCTATCCAAAGCCTCCGCTTGGGGATTTTTTTTTTGTGGGATCGGTTCAATCTACTGTTTTAGAGGCTGGAGAACTTACAGATATGACGACGGTGATGAGAACAGCGATTATATCCCTGATGAGCAGTGCTGAATAATCTACTAGCCATGACTCTAGAGTGTCAGGGGAGAACATATACATAAATTCCCGGTGCGAAAGCCGATCCACATCCACAAAATGCTTCTGATCATGCTCGATACCGAATTCATGTACCACCATTTACTATTGGTAATTTCCCACCACAAAAGATTATCGGCTCCGCCCTGCTGTTACTGCGCCTCCATGCCATCGAAGAGGTCTCGGGTAGATACCGACATTTTGTCGTCTTCTTTGTTCTCAAGTGTCAGTTATAGCACTGGTTTTGATACTTTGAAGAGATTTGCAATGTCGCTTGTTTGAGATATCCTCGCTTTGTGCATTGGGTTGAGGGATTGCGTTGGAGATGCTTTCAATTTGGTTGTTTTAGATACTACATTTTGCGTTGGGCTGGAATCTTTGCATTGATCTATCTTGAGATGCCACCTTTTACGTTGAACTTGAAGAAAATTCGATGTCCTTTATTTGGGACACTCCCTTTCTGTGTGTCAGATTTCGAACTATTACGCCGAGTTTATTGCTAGGTATCTCTCTATGCTATGTTTAGCATCAATGACTGAATTCAGGACGTTGATTTAACATCGTACTTAGTTTTATGTGAAGCATATAAGCTCATGATCTGACATGTGTCTTAGATGTGCGATAGCTAACTTGCCAAATGCTATAGATTTAGCGAACAAACAATATTCCGCAAACTTTGGAACGTTAGAAGGATAATTACTGTCATCCTTTAGATATTATGCGTTAGATGTTTGATGCGTCACTAACATTGAAGGGTTTTGTCTGGAAACTTTGAGGCTATCTTGCACGATTCTTGTTCGAAATTGGGATATCGAGAGTTACCATCCAGATCAATGATCGTTAGAACAGATAGTTTCCGATCAATATGGAAATGTTGAAATAGTATTTTCCGACAGCATGTGCTTTTAGTCCTATCATTCTGTACCGCGGTGTCCTTTGTTAACTAGGCATTCGGCTTCGATTTTGGCTATGGAAAGTGCTAACTAATTCTGAGTTAAGAATATAGACACACCAGTTAGACTGAACTGCTCAATAAGTTTTGGATTTTTCGAATCAACCAAACTAATTTTTTGATATTGGGCAAGTTTAGGCGTCGTAAGGGTGCGCAGTATATATCTCGATGGTGGCATTTTTTGGTTAAAATGACCCCTAAACCAGCCGAAGCGCCTATAAGCCATTACTTAGTCTCAGATTGACGCTTTTCTGCCTATCAAGTCAGCAGTTAGTTGCATGTGACTTAAAAATCTGTTCTTTGATATAAAAGTAGTCGGGTTCTAATGCAATTGATCAAATTTATTCCGGCAGCCCCCACGCATCATCCTCAATTTTGTTGTATTGAAGTTCTAGAGTATCATTGTACTTCGAATAGAGCTGTCAATATTCACTGCAGGAAGCTTATAAATAGTTCCGAGAAACTTGTACTAGTGCAGGTGCGGGAAAATGCATTGGGGGCTGGTACTGTAAAGCACAAAGTTCAATCAACGAGCAAACTCGACGAGTGAGATGTTGCAGTCGTTAGATAGAGGCAAAAGTAAAATTGCGTTGACGTTCATTGGACTGGGAAGCTTTCTATGGATAACTATCTCGGGATCAACTCAATCAATTCAGATGCTACTGCATTAGTAGAAATACTATCTCCTCCCCTAAATAAACGTTAAAGTATGAATGGGTCCATATAAATCTAGTGAGTAAAATTGATCATTCGACTTCGATTTTTGCTATAAAAGCAAGGATGAAAACTTGCTAAATGCCACCCTGGACTGGCTAAAAGACCAAAATCTGGCCAGTGCAAGCGATTTCAGCCATTCAGATGAAGCAAATCAAAGAGGATCCATCATTTAACGTTTATTTAGGGGGAGGGAGTAGAACAATGGAACTCACACTTACTCGTACCGCTTTGTGTCCCCTGCATTGAAACAACCTATTATTTCTCGGATGTATCGGCAGAGTTGCTGTCTTTGATTACCCATGAACAGTTTGCATTGTATTTTATTGGTTAAGGCCTTCATTACTACGTTTGATATGATGGCTAGAGATCCTTGATGCGCTGACGAATTGGGGTACACCGTTGCTTTTTATACCTAGCAATAGGCGTTAGGGTCATCGTTGCAATGCTTGAAACTTCCATTCCTTTGTACAAGTCAGAGATACCGTATAACGTCTTGTTAGTCATGCTACTTAGCATTGAATATAAGGTGATATGAACAACACATCATTCGAGAAATCGGAGCCGCATTTAAATGGCAAGCTATAGATTCAAGTATCAAGCGATGCTTGCACTAGTACAAGAAGCATCTAATCACCAAGTGTGATTTATGACACTTGGCAGTGAGGATAAATGATTCTCGCATTGCCAATACTTCAAGACTGCCCCCCTATCATGACGCATCATATCTATTCGTATAAAAATATGACAAGTATATCGGTAATATATGAATGGCGCAAGGCACAACCGTAGAGTGGCAAACTAGTTAACCTGTAGATTTCTAGTGCTTCCTTTAGACCCCACAGCGCGTGAAACTTCACAAAATATAAGAATACCGGAAATTGTGACCTAGTATTGTGCAGACAGTATTCGACGACCTGAGCTTCCCCAACCAGTTTGGGGACCCGCTGTCAGTATTAGCGTTGTGGCGATGAATTTGACCTCACCACAAGATTTAAATGCGACAGTATCTGGAGGCAGAGACATGAATCGCCATTTTGTGATCAAGTTCAAATTTTGTTGATTAGAAAAAATGGGTGGTATAGTTGATGCATACTCTAGATGCAATGGGTAAATTTCATGAAAAGCCACTGGATTTTGACAATACAAAAGAATATTCTTAGCCATATTGATAAAATAGAGGTAGGTCCATGCTTAAGTACAAGTTTCTTGTCCTGTATATCATCTTTTTCTGCACGCTTCATTGATAGAGCCCTACTTTCATTTGGCCGAGGGAGATAACTCGTAGGGCTGGAGATGGCGAGCAATATTACACGAATACCCATGCTATCGAGCCACAGATGTCACGTAGCAATAGACCTGACGAAGTGAGTTAACGCCAAGATTATAGCTGACGTGATAAACGAACAATCAAAGCTCCCAAAGCTCCTAAAGCTCCCAAACCAAGTCCAAAAGCCGTCACATAGCCACTGCAGCATACTTGCATACTCGGTAACAGATCTGAGGTCAACATTGAAACGTGGGAAACAAGATTCTGACAGCAGATAATACAGGTTGGGCTTTTGATCCTTCGTTTTTATATTCATGAAGAAAGTTATTTTGGGGATTTGGGCTTTTTACCACAGGGTGTTCCTGCTGCGATAATCGCTAGTACCCTGAGATCTCAAACTCCTGCTGTTAGCTATGAGCCCATGTGCGTTGATACAAGTCGGAAGGCTAGTGAACTCTTGAGAAGAAGTATGTAGTAAACTTAGGCGGCAGTTGAGAATTACACGACGAAGGCAAGATCTTTGGAGCAATTTTGTTGGCTTTCAGATGAAATGATTGGACAATTGTGCTGAGAGATTCTTTGGATTGTATGAGGTGAGGATCTGGCTTGATGAAGTGAAAGTATGCCGGCACCTGTTTGGGCGTATGTCATTTTTGAATGATGGATCGAATCCATGGTTGTTGTTGTTGTTTCTCTGCAAGAGGTTAGACAATATTCAGGGGGAATCACCACGTCGCTGCTTTTTGTGAAACTTGGTGGACCTCAATGGACCTCGGTTCAAATTGATAGAGGCAAAATCTTGAATATAATAAAGCAGCATGTCAAGTCGAAAGCGTGTGGATGACATTAGACGAGGTATTTTGACCAATGATATTGATACATGCATGACTACGCCAGCCATGAAAATGGTATCTCGGACGCTCCGTCCGAAATTATCCACATTAGCCATATCATTTGCTGAGAACTATGAGAATTCTGGACTTCCATCTTCCTCATCCGTCATGGTACCGATATTGGAACTGCTTGAAGAGAATTTCTCCTTCCAGGTTTTCTATGATTGACGGAAAGGCCACGGACGGATTTATGCAAGATCAAGCTCAGATCTGATAATTTTACACATCCAAGGGACTCAAGCCCAGATGGGTTGCAGCTGCGTTGATACTCATTTCAGCAGGACACGATACGTTATCTCAATCTAGCTCTGGATTATCGATCAGTTAGGTATGCAACGCGAGACTAACATGCCCAAACCGTCACTCTTCGATATGTAGACATGCACGGGATTTTGTTTTCTTGTGTCGATTTTTCCCAAACTGTGATTGCGTGCTGTTTCGTGGAGCTGCAAAAGGATAACTTAGAAACACGGTCTCTCCGAGTAGATGCAGTGAGCTTCAGAATATATAGCGCCTATAAAGAATGCGAATTTATACCGGATAGGATATCCTAATTTAGTAAGTGCGAAGAAGCTCTGCTGGAAGCAATGTCGAAATATCGTAAATGAAGAAGAGGAGATTTAGTAAGAAGTGAGAGTAAGGTCATACAAAGTGGTGCTTTTCTGACTAAACAATGAATACCTAAGATAATATATATACGGTTCAAACCGGAGAAGATACTGAAGTTGATCGTAGTATCAATCATCAACTATGAGAGTTTTTCGAGGCCAAGACAATTGTTTACATCAGCCAGCAGTAGAGACCTTAAAGCATGGACCTTGTCCGAATGGCTTTTTGAAAATTTGCCTTAACATGGGATATATGATGTACTGTAACCTGCAACTGCAGATGCAACGGATGTGATGTATTGCGGCCCCTTGACAGATGATGGATGGATGGGTGGGTGGCTAGATGAATGGCTGGCTATTAATAACAATTTAACTAATGGATATATTATGTTGTATGTGAATGGGATACAAGGTAGGTATGAAGGGAAGGGAAGGGGTTGTGGCTAGTTCCTAAGGTATGCAATATGAATAGCCGCGACTGGAGCAAATAGTTGAATAATAAGAGAACCCCCCCCTGCTTACTCATCGCTAGCTATTAGAGGTCTATCTACCCGTTCATTGCTTTCTTGGCTTATTCAAAATTTCCCAACGTTCATCTACAGAACTAGTTGCAACTATTTTGTAGATAAATCTATAAAGGTATAAATATCATATTATGAGTATAGTATTACATGCAATAGAATCGAGGTTAAGCGACTTTATAACTATAGGATTCTCATTTGCTACGAGTATATATCTACTCTGCATCTAGGTATGCGTACTTTGAAGAATATATACAAACAATTATGATCAACAAGATTGAAATATAAACAATTCTAAAGCTAAACAATTCTAAAGCTAAAAAGAAATGAACGGGTAGATACGAGTCCAAGACCCGAAGAACGAACACTACATACAGTAGAGTACCTAGGCCTGCATCCGAAGGAACTCTCTCGGTTGACCCCGAATAGCATAGCAAACCCTTGGAAATTCATACATATATTCAATTCTAATTGGCTTTGTCTAATTTCAATTCTTTTATTGATTCGGATAATATATGCATTCACATTCGCATTTATCACATAAAATACATAGGTATCATATGTATTAACAAGTTACAATTTTCCACCTTAACCCTAATTGTATCTATCAGTCTGTCTGTCTACTCGGGTAGCAGGAAAGGGAAAAACAAAACAAGGTGTCTAAATAGACAATCTTCAGCCCTGCTTCTTCGAATTAACTTCATTAACTTACCCACTACGACCTACTTAGTTAGATACTTATACTTACTAATCATTAGGTTGCTTACCTCCCTAGTATATCTACTCTATTCTTCGATGATCTTGGTCTGTGCTATAGATTCATCAAACCTTGTTCGCTGACGGAACACCGCCTCGTCTCTTACATTTATCCCATTCCCCCATCAAAGAAACCCCAACCTCATTATACGCATTAATCATTAGTGCACCCGCCTCATCACGACCCTGTGCATCGCATCTTCCGATTCTTCCCCCTCCGATTCTAAACAGCAAAACCTTCCACACGCCCTACCAAACCTACATATATATCCGCCCCACGTCGAAGTATCGACACCTTCGAATAGTCCTTGTCTAAGGATATCTTCGCGGTTATAAAGATATCTACCGAATCCACCTCCAAGCGTTGAGTCAATCAAGCTCAACTCTTGGTCTTGTCTCGCATCGATCCGGTTCAGTGTTGTCGCGAATTCGCAAGCTTTTACCCCTCGCAAGCGCCAGCGGCTTTGTGCCGACAAGAAGCAATCTTCAATCTTCAATCTTCAATCCTCAATCCTCAATCCTCAATCCTCAATCCTCAATCCTCAATCCTCAATCCTCAATCCTCAATCGCTCACAACGTCATACCATTATCACTTCAACGCTTCCAATCAATATGTCTGGGTATCCAGGGTACAATAATGGAGGTTATGGACCACCACCCCAGCAGTACCCGCCCCAACCCTACTACCCGTAGGATCAATTTCTTCCTCCCTATGCAGTTCACATGGGCTCTCACTTACTCCAATACAGACCTCAGCAACCATATGGAGCTCCTCCCCCGCAAGGAGGAGGCTACGGATATCACCAGCCTCCACCCCCACAACAACCTTACGGATATTCTCAAGTAAGAACTTTAACTATACAGAAGTTTGTCCCTATCACTAACGATCTCGCATTAACAGCCCCCTCCACAACAATACGGCGGATATAACGGTGTGCCTCAAAATGCGCCACCGCAATATGGTAGACAAGGTTCGCACAAGAATTCTCTCGTTTGTAGTGGAAACACTGATTATTTTCTATAGTAATGCCTTCGGTCAACTCAAACGCCTATACAAATGGCAATCAAAATGCTCCTCCACCACCTCCACAGGGAATGCACTCGTTTGGACAAGGTGCCCCCCAAGGTTATGCTTTCCAATATTCCAACTGCACAGGTAGACGGAAAGCTCTCCTGATAGGCATCAATTATTTTGGTCAGCGTGGTCAATTGCGTGGATGCATCAATGATGTTAAGAACATGTCATCATATCTACACGAAAATTTTGGGTATCAGCGGGATGATATGGTTATTCTCACGGACGACCAACAAAATCCAATGAGCCAGCCTACTAAGCAAAATATATTGCGAGCAATGCATTGGCTGGTGAAGGATGCGCGACCCAACGATTCGTTATTCTTCCATTATTCTGGTAAGTGGCCCAATAATTACTATCATGCGTGTACTGAAATTTTTAGGACATGGTGGTCAAACGAAAGACTTGGATGGCGATGAAGAAGATGGCTACGATGAAGTTATTTACCCGGTCGATTTCAGACAAGTCGGACATATTGTCGATGACGAGATGCACAGAATCATGGTCCAGCCTCTACAACCTGGGGTTCGGCTGACAGCAATTTTTGACTCGTGCCATTCCGGAACTGCCCTCGACCTACCATATGTTTACTCCACTCAAGGAGTCCTCAAAGAACCAAACCTCGCCAAAGAAGCAGGCCAGGGTCTTCTCGGTGTTATTTCTTCATACAGTCAAGGCGATATGAGTGGTGTCGCAAGTAATTTGATGGGGTTCTTCAAGAAAGCAACAACCGGAGACGATGCTTACAACAAGACCTTGGCTACTAAAACATCGCCCGCTGATGTGATTATGTGGTCTGGAAGTAAGGATGACCAGACATCGTCAGTATATTTCCTACCTTGTCATTGTTATGCATGAGATATCTTGAAAGTTTGGAGAAACCCTAGTCGGGACGCCTTGCAAGGGCGTTTTGTGGCATTTTTAGCGTCGGGGTTTATATTCCGTTTGGGATATTAGATCGTTTCCTGGTCATATATGTACATACATATAGTTACGTTCCATTTATAAAGCCCCAGGTCTATATAAATAGTCAATTACGGCTAAGATATAGGCCAAGGGCTGCGAGTCACGTTGGGTTAAGTGCCCTATCGGACTTCCATCCATTGTCCTATTTCTTTTATCTTTGGTCATAAACAAACGCTAACCATTTCTGTGCAGAGCTGATGCTACTATTGCTGCACAAGCAACTGGAGCCATGTCGTGGGCCTTCATCACCGCCATGAAGAAGAACCCACAACAGAGTTACGTCCAACTTCTGAACAGTATTAGAGATGAACTTGCCACTAAGTATACCCAAAAGCCGCAACTCAGCTGCAGTCATCCGTTGAGTATGTTCACCTCTTTACCTTTGTAGTCCCTCTAGTGATACTAATTACAGCAGACACCAATCTTCTCTTTGTCATGTAAATAGTCGCACGTTCAATGTACTAAAGGGTTTCTGATGTAAGGGCCAATGTTTTACGGCATGCATATGGATGGGATTTGGAAAGGCATGCAGCTATGAGGTATATGAAGGATGACATGGTTGAAAGGGATACTGGTAAATTGCGAGGCTGTAATCTTTTTTTTTTTTTTTTTTTTTTGGGTTTTATGGATGGCTTTTCGACCGATATTGGCATATCTCTTCTCTGAAAAGATGATTGGATAGTAAAGCTGAGATGGATGGAAGGTGAATACCATTCCGCTGAGATGTTCTGTTAAGACGTCATGCGCAACACTGTTTCCTGTTTAAGACTAAGGGTGATTATGCACATATGGTAACAATTTATTTGTGTACGCCATAACCCCAACGACTATTTATAAACTATTCCAATCTTCCCCTATCCCTGCCCATACCATAAAAGCATAACTCTTCCTAGTTAACCCAACCCACACGCCAGGGGAAAAGAAGTGCAAGAAGTATTTTCCTAGCTCTGCTCTCCCGCACCCAACCTAATCAATTCCAATGCATATAATCATTCCTGCATTCATACTCCCGCGACCCTTAAATTTGCCAAATTCCATGACTCGACGAAAAGTAAAGAAAAAGTAAGGAAAAAGAAATAAGGCAGTGTCCAAAATCAGGAACTTAAAGAATAGAATGGAGTACCCAAACGCAACGACCAGTTTACAATACGTTAACTCGATCTGTAATCCCCTCATTCTTCTCCTTCAAAATTTCCCTCACAGCACTCTTCAGACTACTTTTCCTAGGAGTACCACCAAAAGCCGGGTTGGCGATTGGTTGTGCTTGATTTGCTTTAATGGGGGATGCATTCCTGGATGGATTTCTTGAGCCGACACGAGATGCAGAGCGCGATGCAGGGCGTAATGCAGAGGACTCCTTTCTTCCCGATACTGGCGCTTGCATCTCTTCTCTCGCTGCATTTTCCTCAGCTAAAATCCTTTTTGCGCGATTTGCCCTCACAACTTCTAACTTCCCAAGAATCTTCTGATGGATTTTCTTATTCTTGTCCCAAGCTTCTGCACCTTTGCGCATGCGTACACTGGCTATGATCAAGAAAGCAACAGTGCGGATTGTGGCCTTAGGTTTAGGTGCGGGGGCAGGTTCGGGAATTAAGCTTGTTTGGCGGAGGAGGCGGAGATCGGCTTTGTTACTAATGAGGTGTTAGTGGATGAGATGATAAGCGGGATGAAAAGGGGAACTTACCATGCATCGTACATGTTGATTTTAGCCGCTAGATATTTCTTTGCGTATGCTAAATCGGCTCGCTTGCTCTCTTCTCGAGCACATCGGGCTTTCATCCATTCGATTTGCATGCACAGGCCCTTTAGTTCCTTTCCGTGTCTATCTTCTCTCTTCTCTATTTCTTTGAAAAACCTCCTCTCGCCTTCTTCTTTCTCCTTCTTTAGTGCCTGGAATTCATCTTCTGTATATGATATCGACATATTTGGGAATCTGACACCGCGGCTCAAAGCACGCTTTTCGGCTTCCCATTCACTCTTCGCCCTGATGTAGTCTTCCTTGGACTTGACATACTCCTCCTCGAGTAGTTCCAATTGTTCTTTGGTAGAGAGCGCCCTCGCACGTTCTCGGTTACGTTCATCACGAACGCGACGAAGACTGCTGCGAAGCTCAACTTCCTTGGCGCTTACAGTTTGGATTGCATTTTCGCGTTCCTGTATGAGGAGTTCCAGGGATTCACGCTGGATCTGAGTTTCTTGGAGCATTTCGTGCAAGTCACGACGCTCGAGAGCTATGGTGTGACCTTCACCGCTATTTGCACGCTCGGCCATTAAAGCTTTCTGGAGACGATCAATCTTATCGCTGAGTCTGTTAATGGCTGCCTCAAAAGAAGCGTTTCTGGTCGAGAGCTCATCTTTGGTAAGGCGTAGTTCATCTAATTGACGTTCTAACTGGTCTTTCTCTGCTTCCCAGGATTGTTCTTGATGTTGGAAGTTTATGTTCATGGCACTAATTTTTCGTGCCGCTTCTTTATCGGATTCCTTCATTCGGGAGCGGAGATCTTTGAGAGACTGATGTGCTTCCGAAAGCTGATGACGAAGTTGGGTAACTTCCTTATGAGCGGAGCCACCAATGGAAGCCGGGGAAGAAGCGATGTTAAAACGAGCCATATCTGTCTCATGTACTTTACGTTCAAGGTCGGCAACCTGTCGCTTAAGGCCTTTGATCTTCTCTTTGTGAGTGGTTTCACGTTGAATATATTCATTTTCCTTTTGACGTAGTGCTGTGAGATCGTGTTTGATTTCAGAAATCTCATGGACAGTTTCGGTCTGTTGATCACCCGGTCCTGGTTGACTTGCCAACTCAAGGATGCGCTCTTCCAGTCTGCTGATGGTCTTCTTGGCTGTGGCCAACTCCCTCTTTTCGGAGGAGCCCCGGAGTATACGATGCAGATCTTGAATTTCTGCGTTGAGGCGGGCCTCTTCAGTGCTGGCTCTCTCAATCTCTTCATTCAACTCCTTTTCGACGGCCTTCTGTTCTGCCACAGCGACTTTATGATCCTCCCTAAGTCGGCGGACTTCGTTATCGAGCTTCATCTTGGCTGTTCTAAGCTCAACCCTCTCTTCTTCAAGACGGAAAGTTTCGTCTTCCTGTTGCTTCAATGCTCTCAACTGACTTGATATTTCATCTATTTCGGCCTTTAGTTCAGCATTCGATGACCGGAGAGAATGAAGTTCGATATTGACTTTGCCGATCTTGTCTTGGAGGTTCTGTTTCTCAAGTCGGACCTTTGATAACTGAGCCTCATGATCCCGCAAAAGATTATTTAAACTCTCTTTTGATCCTTGATCGGCCTGGAAGTCACCATGGAATACTTCGAGTTCTGCTCTTGCACTGGTAGCTGCGGCTTCTGCCTTGGCAAGATCTTGCTTTAGCGTCTGCAGCTGTCTTCGCAGGCTCTCAGATTCGTGTCTGGCAGCATTAACATCCTGGTTGGCCTGATCGCTTTCTTCATCAAGACTAGTTTGCAGAATCTCGACCTCATCTTCTAGGCCCTCGATTTTCTCAGCCATCGATCTTTGCTCACGTTGGCTGAGTCTGAGTTCTTCACGAGCATTGGCAAGTTCGGATCTTGTCTCTTCTAATGCCTTGCGTCGAGTTTGGACATCCTCGTTCAACTCGTTGATTTGGCGTGTCAGAAGCGCCTCTTGACTTTCATGTCGCTCTTTCTCAGTACGGATGGCTTCTCGAAGTTTTGATTCTCTTCCAGATAGAGATCCTTCTGTCTGTTGAAGTCGATCGATAGTCTTCTGAAGGCCGGCCGCCTGTTCTTCGGCACGGGCCAGTTGGGTTTCCAGATTGCGCTTCTCAGTTTCCCAGTTTTCTATGTCATCATCGTACAGGCGCTCTTTCTCCCGGATTTCTGCTTTGAGGTCCTCAACTTCATTACTCAGGCGATCTATTTCCTCTGTGTATTCATTTCGCACGTCCCTTTCGTTGCCAAGTGCCAGGGTCTTTTCGTGTTCTAACTTGTCTTCGAGTTCCTCAATTAAAGTCTTGGCCTTGGCCAAATCTGCCTGGAGGCCAGCGGATTCAGCTGTGAGAGCGTCATGTCGGCTTTGGAGAAGATTCTTCTCTTCATTTCTCTGTTGGAAATCTCTCTGTAGCCCCTGCAAGCTTTCGAGTCTCGTAGCTAGAGCTTTTCGCTCGCGAATAGTTTGATCCAAATCATTTTCAACCTGCTCCAGTTTATCGTGAAGTTTTTGCTCCTTCACTTCAGTATCACGTTTCAAGTCCTCCAATCTCTCTTGCGCTTTTTTGACCTCACGTGTTTTGTCGGCATATTCTTGTTCCAGATTTTGGTGCCGTTCTCGTAGGTCCTCCAGTTCGTCTTGTAATCGGCTGGCCTTCTCCTCAATTTGTCGACTCAAGCCTTTAGTTGTAATGGATTTGTTTGCTAACTCATCTTGAAGTTCTTCTAGATTAGCTTCGGCACGCTCCTTATCTCGAATAGCTTCTTGATGATCTTCCTTGGCCTCTTCAGCTTCAATCCTTAGACGTTCGACCTCGCGCTCTAATTCCTTGATGGTTGATTCGGCCTCTCTAAGTTCGTCATTGGACCGGCCCTGTGCCTTTTCTTCTAACTCTATTGCTCGGCGTTGTGATTTCTTCAAAGCTGTCTCCAAATCGGAAATAGTCCCAACGTGTTTCTCAACATCGTCTTTCAAGTTGTCAATGTCGTCTTCCCGATCATTAATAAGTCGATCCTTTTCGCGTAAATCTGCTTCGAGATCATCGATCTTATTTTCCATATCAGCGTATTTGTCTTCCTGGCTCCGCACTCGATTAAGTTCATCCTCTTTCTCCTCTAGAACTTGACGTAAATTATCTAACTCTTCTTGTTGACCAGCATTGATATGCTTGCGCTTGAATTTTTCCTGCATATCTATTATTTGTTGTCGGTATTGCTCGACATCCTTCTCGGCCGCAGTCAATGTCTTGCGGAATTTCTGCAACTCCCTTTGCATGGTAACTTTGTCGACCTTGAGCTCAGTATTCTCTTTTAGTGCAGCTTCACTAAACCCTGGCCCTGCCTTTCTCAATGCCTCCTCCAAGAAGTGAATCTTAAGCTTCAGCCCGAAGTTTTCCTTCTCAATTCTGTCTATAACATTTTCCTGTTCGCGTAATGATAGCTGATTCCCATCTTGTAGAACCCCGGGCCCCTCGTTTCGTCGGGGTAACAAAGCCGCGGGCGTAGAAGCTGTACTACTATCGATATGTGGCATAGGAGTACCAGCCATATAAGAACCAGTTCTTGTCGAGTCATCGCCGTATGTTGATCCGGCTGGCAATGGACTAAAACCTTCTTGAATCTTGTCCATCCCGCCCGCGCGAAGGAACGCCGGTGTTGCCTGCACATTCTCTTTATTATTCCGCCGAGCGCTATTCATTGTCGCATTCTTCAGCAGAGGGGTGAACTCCCCCCCCCCAAGCCCTGCTGGTAAGTTTCGCCTATCCCCCAGTGTGGTGCGACTTCTAGGAGTACGAATGTTGACCCCGCGACGGCCATTTTGCATCTGTGAAACCAGGTTGTTGTCCTTCGAGGGAGACTGAAAAGATTGTTCTTGTGAGATATCGAAATCAAGAGCATGACTACCTAGATAAGTAGCATCCCCAAGGGCTGTTCGTGGGGTATCAAGCCCTGCTATTCCAGCTTGCACCATTATGAAAATCGATGTGAGCTTTTGAGCTCAAATTACTATAAGAAACTTATGATTTACTGCAGAAAAGGTGCAAAAATAGCGAGCATAGCGATAGACACCCAGCAAAAGGTGATATCTTAAGCCGGAGTACAATTGTACAAAAAATAAATCAGAATTGTATTTATCAAAGCCGCGTTGGAAGGAATGAAGTTTTTGGATTTGATTATCGGTGGATACGCGATTATCTCGATTGTTTACCTTTTTACCAATAGAGGTTAGCGCCGGTCGACTGCCAAAACAAAGCCCTTGCACCAACCACAGTTGTACGCTAATAATATGTTACAAACTTCTTAAAGTCTTCCGCCAGCATCATTGACCTCTGAGATATCGAGGCGTCTATATCGACGAATGTTATGAATATGGATGCAATTGATGATGACTTTAAAGGATTTGGTGAAGGGTTTGATGGATTTCCTAAACGACTTCCCGAAGATTGTGTGGAATACTCACTTTACATTATCGACTCCAAGTTGAAATCACAAAAGGATTTACTTAGCAGGTTAGAGGATGTGCGTAAAGAATCTTTAAACCTCTTGAAGGATCTTACTAAGGATTACATATGGCAACGGGATGGTTTTAAAGTGGACATGAAGACTGAAAAGGGTACCATATCTACGACATATTGTTCGAGGGGAGCGTTAACGACTTAGCAGGTTCAATGTACCTTAACGGGATTACAAATTATGGAGATTCGGTCGAAGACGAATGGCTCATTGTGTATGTACTTAAAGAATTAAGCAGTCGATTTCCTACATTATGGATCAAAGTTGTGGACTCTGATGGCGAGTTTCTATTAATTGAAGCTGCAAATGCTCTCCCAAGATGGTTGAATCCTGAGATTGCGGACAATCGGGTGAGTATCTTTGTTCAAATTCGCGAAGAATTAAATTCTGACGCTTAGCAGGTATGGATTCATAATAATGCTCTTCATATTATACCATTGCGTGCAGTCACTGATTCCTCAATTAAAACCTCTACTGATCCAGTATCTCGATCACTTACCTTAAAAGAAGCCCACAAAATCATATCTTCGACCCCAGGTATACTCATGCATTCACCCCTTATCGAATCAGAAGCATTTTATCGTTTGCGAAGCTATCCGGCCCAAATTGCAGCTTCCCTACATCACGCTCGCATCACTATCCCTCGAAAACTTGCCTACGTACTTCATCTACTTCCAACTTCCATAGCCCCGGCAGTCGAAGCATTCTACCTTCGAGATCCAATTGCGCTTAAGCCTCTCCAAACCGCTTCATCTAGTCTTGTATTTCCACCAGAAGATTTAGTTACCATCTCCACTCGGTTTACCAAAGTCCTCTACGCTCAACTAAAGTCGCAGCAGTTTTCTGCGCCTTTGGCATGGAAGGATATTCTGATAGAACCTGCGTGTGACCCAGTTTTGGACGATTCTACGAAGTTAGAGATAGGAATGAAAGTTACCTCGGGATTTGAAATGCTAGTTACAGATCCCAAAAATGGCGATCATCGATCCGTTAGAGAGATTAACATACTCTTAGAGGATCTCGAGGAAGACAATTCCAATCTTCCTAATGATACTGAAATATTGACGTGGAAGGATAATATGCGGGAGGATGATGAGAAATGGCTCGATATCAACTTTGAAGATTTCGAGAGAGAGTTGGATGGGAAAAATAAGGAAAAGAGGCCAGCTGGAATTCCTGGAGCTTTTGGACCTGAACCTCCGTCCGGATTTGGTGATGCCAAGACTGAGGCTGATTTAAAGAAAATGGTAGAACGATTCGAAGCTTTCCTCAATGATGATGATGCTGGTCCCGATGGTGCTGAATTGGATGACATGGATGTTGATGACGATGATGACGAAGTGGATGACGATGATGATGATGAAGATAGTGAGGAGGACAAAGACGTTAGCTTTGATGAGGTGGAGTTCGCAAAGATGATGAGAGAGATGATGGGTATGCCAACTGATGATATAGAGGAACCAGTATCTCGAGCCAAGCCAGAGAAACCTCACAGGATTGAAGAGATCAATAGCGATGATGAAGAAGGTGGCGATGAGCTGGAGGAGATCCAGAAAGTAACAAGGAAAATGGAAGCAGAGTTGAATGAAGCCGGTGCTCTCAACTTGAACCCCAACTCAACTGCTCCTTCGGATAGAAATACAGGCACTGGAAAGGATAAGCAACAAATAAAAGGAGAGAAACATGAAGATAATGAAGAAGAAGAAGAAGAAGAAGAAGAAGAAGAAGAAAGTGATGAGGAATTGGATATCGACTTTAATTTGGCGAAAAATCTACTAGAAAGTTTCAAGAGTCAAGGAGGTATGGCTGGGCCAGGATCCAATCTTCTGGGTATGATGGGCATGAAGCTACCTCGAGACGAAGACGACGAAGGAAGAAGTCGTGGCAAAAGATTTGAATGATTATTAAAAATAATTATAGGACAAGATAAATGCTTCTTGGGTATCACTAATTACATCAAACACGCTAGTAGGCTTCAATTTTCCTCTACCAAGTCTTCGATTCCAATTTTCTGCCTCTTGCAACTCTCGGGTTCTTGGGGTGTGGATGAACTCAGGCTTCGCGCTCTCTTGAGCATATCGTTGACTGCAGTGTCCACCTTCTCCAATTCTGATAATGCTGCTGTTAAATTCCTCCGGTTATCTAATTCGCGTCTACTACTATCGCTTTGTGGCCGGTAGTATTCTGTCACTATTCCTACGACGGCTCTGTAGCACCGGTAGAGCAATAATCGTACTTCTGCGTTCCTTCTATCCTCAATAAGATCATCTTCACCCCCCCCTGCCTTCCAGCCTTCCAAGAACCCTTCACTGGGATTCTCAAAAACGCTCGAGAGTAATGGATCGCCAAATATACCTTGACTCCAATTCCGCAGGCCTGTCAATTTAAGACTTTCAGCGGGAGTTTGCGAGCTGCCTTCTTTGATCCCATTCTGGATCATTACGTTTCGTTCGCCTAGATCGAGTAGTACCAATCTAGGAAGCTTGATAGCGTCCATGCGCCAAGATAAGCGTTGGTAGTGTGATCGCACTACATCGTATGGTAATAGGACTGCCATGTCTTCTCCATCGCGCAAAATGGATTCAAGCAAGGTATTGAAAGCTTCCGTCCATGTTGTGGACCCTTCGCCTAAGGGGGCTGAAGGGGGTGATTGTTTAAAGGGATCTGGAAGGACTCGGGCTGCCGTACCAAATGTGCCGTTGGGTGATGTGAGGCATGCTAAGCTTCGTGTTAGGGATCCGATTTGTTTGTCAATGAGATAACGGTCTGGTAAACTGAGGTATGCTGAGAGAGCTGAAAGTGTCTTTCCTGGGGTGGGTTCGAATATTGTGTATGGATATGCCATTTCTCGATTATTGGACGAGTGCTTTAGCATTTTCGGTACCACCTCTTCTAATTTGATGGTTGATATATTGTGTTCTATATCTTCCATGCCTTCGATATCTGCACCATTTGCCTTCTGATTTGACGTCTCGAGAAAATGCACAAGTGTTGCTTCGGAGTATTGAAGTGTGGCCTCATGTCGCAAGAGCCGGACTGCTAGACTAGGCGCAAATGATAGAAGAAGCTTGTTGCCATTCGACATGTTGAGAGTATATAGTCTGGGTAGTTGGGTAGAGGGTAATTCTTCAACAGTTCCTAATGTCATCCCGGGTACCACATGGCTAAGTATCTCCTTTAGACGCCGTACTGGGACCGAGTACATAAGCGATGTCTTGAAAGACTTGCCCGGAACGGCCGTCTTGTACGAAGCCATGATGAAGTGGCGAGGTGGTATTTAGATGTGAGATGAGGTGTGGATTTGTACAGTTTGAGATAGTGAAGGAGGGGTGGATTTGATTAGCCTGGAGTCGAAAATGGCTAAACAAATAGGGATATGATGTGTATGCCGTGTTTTTGTGATCTGGCAATCGTTACCCCCGGGTCCTCAATAACTCAGACGGTCGCCTTGCCGGGCTTATACTAAACACGATGTGATGTAGGGTTGGCCTAGACAATGAGATGTAGGATACGTTTTGGTGTAGTCTGGTTTCGTCAACTCGCTTATTGTGTATTCTGATTGGTCCAGTCGCGATAATACAGGTAGTTTTTAGTAGGAGTCTACAATACTGAAAATTAGACCTTTGGGTGATCGGCGGTGGATGAGAGACAAAGTATAAAATTAGGTAGAACTATTATTCTGCATGAAAAACCTTGTGTCCAGTTGTAAAGTGTCCGTGATGCCCTGTGCTGCTTAGAGATTGGATGCCTTGAGGTGGTATGCAACAAAATATGGGTGCCTGTAAGGTATGCGAGGCAGCCACCTCCTGAGGAACCCTGAAATATCTTTTGCGATTGAGAAATCGCGAATCAGGTTAATCCCAAATCACATATAGATCTTTGGATGAACGCCGAGTCCGTAGAATCGATCGGCGACGAAATTGGGAGGACGGAGTACTGTGGTTGGTTGATGGAAACTTCTGAACTGTATCGGGTAGTTCTTTTGTAGTTGTTAGTATAGTTAGTATATAGTAGCTCTGCAGATGGAGAAGTGGATATAAAGTAATTCTCTTCTCGAAGCGAAAGAAGGATTCAACCGTTCCAAAAGAAAAAGAAAAAATGACAAGTAACGGAGGTATGGACAAAATCAGTTTAGACAACCAATTGGAGGTAAGATAGAGGCGTTGTTCGAAGCGTTCTAGAATATTGCAAGGGGTCTCTAAGACTCGAAAACTTGGGTCTTACACTAGATAGGTAATGTTTGAGAACATTTATGTATGGTGACGATGAGGAGTGGGATCAGGAGCTAAGAGCATGCGCTTGCGGGTTGGGGCGTGTATAAAAGTTTCTTTCTCGTGGTTCCCGCTGGTATGTCTACAAAAGTGTTGGTTGGAATTCGGCAAATCAGATGAACGGGGTTCTATGGTTGCTTTGGTCCAGTGGACTATGGAGACCTAGCTTGAAATGGGTAAAAAGATCTTCGATATCCCGGTTCTGGTATTGTCATCGACCCAACCACGGGATTCTGAGTACTTGAGATTATGTACAGTAGAAGCTTATTATTTTTTGGTCCCCGAGACATTGGCGTGATACGAAGTGTAGAAGATGCAGATGTGGATGCAGATGTAGGTTTAAATGCAATTTAGACTTGAGCTAAGGGATTCATGTCAAAAACCACCTAGGAGTTACTAAAGTGTATGGCTCATTTCTAGAGCACTGTAGTTGTAACTTGTAGTAACTGAAAATGGAAATTCGCACTGACTAGGTTGGTAGGGATAACTCCCTTTGCCTTGGGTTGCTAGACAGGGGGAAAAGAGAGAAATTCTACGATTGGTCGTGATTAAGCGAGCTTGCATCGGGAAAGTTGGTGTGCCCAGGTGATACTAGTTGATATTTTGGGAGAAGATTTGTCATTCCATCCTATATCTATTCAATGATATTGATATGGATGGATAATAACCTTAGGTACGAGAGTAATTGCGAATTTCTTCATACATACCATAATTATCATTTTATATCACAGTACTGGATCAAGACGTTCAATATGGGCTCATGCATCGAACGCATAAATCCAAATTTCAACACTTCTTAAAGGAGTGTACGAAATGGGGGATCGGCGACGGAAATTGGCCTGCAAAAAAAAACTCATGATCAATGAAACCATCGAAACGGAGCTGAAGTGGATATGGGTTCCAGTGCTAGAAACAGATATTTCTGCGTTGAAATCTGGTTTGGTATTTTTCTGGCACTCCCCCTCTCGTCATCTAGTCCGACGAGAAGATAGAATACATTACACACGTAGCGGTGGGAAATAGACTCTGTCATGGTTTACAAGCAGTGTAACCGGGACGAATCTGGTGATATGGTCTACGGAGGAGAGTATGATGTTATGAAAGAAAGCCACACTTTTGAAGTGATCCAGAGAGGGTTCGTCTGATATTATGCATCGTTTCATCCAATGCTCCCAATTCATTTCATCTCATTCATCCAATCTCCTCAACCACCCACCAATAACTAAGATCCCAAATCCCAAGCGTTCCTATCCAATTTCTCCTCGAAAAAGCCTCGGATCAATCAATTCCATCCTCGTTAAATTTCAGCCGATCAGGTTAGCCGCGTCCATTCAAATCCTGGCCCAAGTACAAATAAAGATACACCATGTAACCCTGATTGGACAGTTTGTAGCGAGGTTGCATACATACACACGTGCAGCATATATACGCATTTGGTACACATAGTTTTGGGGGACGTCAAGTATGAGAGTACTGCGTTATTGGAAGCGAGGAGTATATGGACAGGTACAGTTTCAAGCTTTCTGCATATCATTGCACAGAGAATTCTAGTTAGGTGCCATTGCATTTTATGCGGGGTTGAGAAGTTTGTGATTGTTCAGCTGGGTTTGTCGATTGAAGTCATAGTGGTATGTTAAATCATACAATATTGTGACCTGTACTCTACATGTACTTAAGATATGCACTTGATCGTACACGAAAACATTGATTTGGAAAAATGATATATTGTTAGCCATCTCACAGGAATTTTCGTCCAGTCCAAGGATATCAGGATTTCAGGGAATATTCCCCGCAGTCCACGTTTTCATTCTTCTAGAATTTTCAAGGGTAATATTAATATGCACATGGATCAATTTTCTTTCGAATAGCTGGGAAATATAGCGGTCAAGCTCGTACGTCTAGATGTCCTAGAAGCTGGATCGGTAGAAGCGGGATGTGCACCCTCATTCCCTGTAATGGGAGGGGAGAGGGGGAATCTCAGGACAAGCTTGTCGAGATCCGAGTATGAGGAAATCACTTAATGGGTGAACTGGTATGTCATTGTGTGATTCGAGTAATGTAAGCTGATCTAAGCGCGTGTGCAGATCGATTATTGTGAAATATGCGCAAGCATTCAAATAATCGATTTTGGTATTTCGCATACTCGAGTACTTTGCGTCACAAGGCATTTGTATTTCTCTAGCAGGAGTGATGCAAGGTAATGCTAGTCATCTAAAGCAGTTAATTGCCGTTTGAGTTATCCAGTAGTGCCCGGGTCTCGTCTTTATTTACGCTTTCGGGCGTAGCTTTAATTTTGGCATCTGCTGGTCCCCCAGATTTGGGCTTTGTGGAAGGAGACTGGAGCTCATAAAGGTTATAGCGCTTGAGCTTTTCCCAGTCATCTCCAACGACACTCATACCACAGATAGTCTAACCAACACGGGTTAGTCTCTTAGGAACTGCATATATTTGTTATGGGTGACCTTGCCTGGTAAATTTCGATAATTATCACTTTGTCTGGTTTAGTGAGGTTGACTTTATGATTGTCATCAACGAGAGATGCGACCTGTTTGACCACGGTATCTCGCTTCAAAGTGCTGTGATTGCGTATGGTGGGCCGAATAGCGTACTACAACGCAGTTAATAAATGTTTACCCAAAGCTCAAACAATCCAATTAGTCCCTAAGGTTAGAAATTAAATGTAGTGGCAGCACTATACGCAAAGGAGGAATACGTACCGAATATGCAGCAGCCTTTTCGGATTTTGCGGGCTCCCCAGCGAGTCGGAAATGAGAGCTTAGTACGGCCTGTCCGACCTCCTCTACACCCTTTTCTGTTGCTTTCCCAATGATTGTCATTGGCGTTAGACGATTTACAAACCTCAATTTCCTTATCCCGCCCGATGCTGCATCTTCACACAGCCTATGGACGAGATCGGCTGGATCTATTGGCGATCGAGTTTTGAAAAACAACACACATTGGATATCTAGGTAAACAGCTGAGAATAGCTTCTCCGCAGGATCTTTGTGCGCTGCAACTTCTTTTCGAATGGATGCTTCAATATCGTCAACTGATTCAGTAGCATCTTCCTCTGCTTCTTCATTGTTTTTATTGCCCGAACTTACGGAGATACCGTAGTACTTATCGGCAGACTGGCAGGAATTTAGCATAAACCGATAGAAGTCTTAGGCTAAAAGGTGATAACTGACCTCCTCGAGTAAACTTCTCAACTCTTCAGTTGCTTTTCCTTCTTTACCCTTCACACAAGTTGCCCAAATTCCTTGATCCCCAGGTTCTATCCTCCCACCGCTCTTAGAGGCCATCTTAGTTTGCTGATGTGGAGTTTGCCATTTTCCATTTGACCCACCCTACATAAAAAGTTAGAGAAGATCCGGAGAGACCGACAAACATATTTTCCAAGAATGGGAAAGTAAAGTGCGCAGATCATTTGAGATAGTGCAGCAATACAGTAACACAGGATTGAACTCGATATCAGATTAAGGATCCTCTCCATCGGATCATAACACATCGCAGATAATCCAAACAAAGCTTCGCTCGGCATGAGACCTCACTAGAGGATCAATACTCCCAGTCCCTTTCTCATCCCCTTCTCGGCCATCATTAAAACTCATCACCATACACCCCAAATAAAAACCCACAAACCTTGGCTCTCTTCCCCCCTCTATTATCACCATGCCAATCCCTCGCATCCCTCCCACCACCTTTCCCACCACCCTCTGACCTCTCTTTCCTCTTATTATTTGAATCCCCCATTCTAATCCTTCAGTTTCATCCGCTATTTAAACCGAATTTCATCAAATCTTTCCCTAAATATCAGCAGGGGAGATTTGAAATTCGTTGTCGTTTTCGATGCTTTGTTCGAAATTGAAGTTCACGCCGCCCAGATAAAATGGAAAATACCGCTTAGTCATTGTTTCGAAACCCCACTTCGCCCGATTGAGTCAAGTGATGAATTTGGGTTTGAAGTTTTGAACGGAATCCAGATACAAATTAAAGTTAAGAAGAAATCATCCGTATGATTGCAGAACATCATGAAGCAATTCATTTTTCAATCACGGTTGTGCTCCATCTAGATTTCTAAATTTTCAATAGCAATAAAATTGGAAGAAATGATATGGTAGATCATCAATACATCACGAATCATCATTCCTAAGCAAATGGAGAAAAGAATTTCGTTATTTCGTTAGCCCCCACCGGATATCTAGTCCATACGTCCCTTAAATTACAATTATTTTGATTTACTGTTTGGCGTTTCTCTTCGCGCTCGCCTCGGCCGTCAATACCAATGCTCTGGGAGCATCTTCCCTTGGAATATACAATTCCACAAATTGCAGGTATTCCGCAGCGTTGAACTCCTCGTTGGTGAAAAGTTCATTGACTTGATCCTTAGTCTTAATTTGATGGAGTCGATATTTGCCTTCTTTGCCACCAAATGCTGGAACCAGATCTTTGTTGTTCCATGTTGCGATGTCGTTGTACTCTGCATCCCAGCCGTGGATAAATCGCTCGATAGTATAGCCATCATTACAGATCACAAAGCTGTATTTGTTATTAGTTATGTTGTTTGAATAAACGGAGGCGGGTGGACTTACATGATGGGTTTCAATCCGAGGCGAATCATCGTGCTTACTTCTTGGGCCGTGAGCTGGAAACTGCCATCGCCAACAAATAAGATGGTTCTTCGGTCAGAGCCAGCATCTCTAGCAGCTAGTGCAGCACCCTGGCAAGCTCCAACGGAGTATCCAATACTACCCCACAATACTTGGCTGAGGGCTGAAACTCCCTTTGGAAATTTCGTCTCCCAAATACCAAAATTTGCAGTTCCAGTTTCGGTAATGATAATATCGTTCTCCTTCAAGAACTCCCCTGCTCTTGGCCAAAACCATTTTTGTGTAATAGTGTCTGTGCCATCTTCGTTAATCGCAACTTTGTTTTCCATCTTGGGACCTGCAACGGCAGAAAGCTTTTGAAGGTCGATCTTCTTGATAATCTTTTGCAGAACTCCTCTCATATGAACACCAGGATATTCGGAATAACGAACCACAACGGTGGTACTGTGGAAGTCGATTGTGTTTAGTTGGGAGGTTTTATAGGAGAACCCAGCGGTGTTGAAGTCACTCTTTATTGCTCCGATGGTCAAGATGAGGTCTGAGGACTCAACTCGCTCTTTGACATCTGGTTGACTACCACTGCCAGCGTAAACACCTCCATAGTTTTCGTAACTCTCGTCAACAGCCCCTTTTCCCATTGGAGTTGCAAAAACAGGCAAACCAGTCTTTTCAATCAATCCGTGCACCTCTTCAACGACTCTGTGTCTGATGGCGCAGGCATCAACTAAAATGATAGGGTTCTTGGCAGCTTCAAGATATCTAAGAACTACATCAACAACATAATCCTCCTTGTCTGCATCATTTGGGGGTAGGGACAAGTCGATGGGAGTCTTCAATCGTTCTCCTTCAACCTTCTTCTGGGTCATGTCTGTTGGCAGTGCAATGTAGACAGGTTGACTGCGGATCCAACACTCCCGGAGCGTGTGATCGATCAAGGCAGCTGCTGAATTGGGATCATCGATCTTGGCCATTGCGCAAGAGATTTCCTTGAACATATCTGAGAAAACATTGAAGTTTCCGTTTCCAAGGGTGTGATGTAGAAGCATGCCATCCTTTTGGGAGATTGTTGAAGGTGTTCCGACGATATGGACAACGGGAACTCGTTCGGAGTAGGAGCCGGCAATAGCGTTGATTGCTGAAAGTTCTCCCACACCAAATGTGGTCACTATAGCGGACATCCCCTTCACTCGAGCGTAACCATCGGCAGCATATCCTTGAGAAGATGATCGTTAGCCAAAGTGATGCTACTTAAGGGATGTAAACTGACCTGCGTTCAACTCATTGCAGTTACCAACCCATTGCAGACCGAGTTTAGGAACGTAGTCAAGGGCAACTAAGTTATAATCTCCTGGCAAACCATGGATAGACTGGATACCAATCTGCTTCAGTCTTGTAAAAAGATACTCAGCAATATCCACTGGGGATTTGAGAGATTCGGCCCTGAGATCTACCATGTTTGATAATGGCGGGATTGCAGGAGTAGGCAGCTATGCGGAGCTTGGATTGTTTGAATTGTATTGTTTCAATTAAATTATAGGTAAAAGAGATCCTTTGGCAGATGAGAGCGCAATTGATTATGAAGATAATACATACGACACTCGGGAATCTGTTGAGTCTTTATAACTTTTGATAAGGTTTCGTATGCAGCCGTTTGTCCCGTCGATACCGACATCACCCATCAAATCACCCCACCAAAAGTGACGTTGTTGGCGAATTCCTAAGCTATGGCGAAAAGAGGCTCCATCATGGCTTAACCTTAGTAAGTAAAGCCACGTTCTCTCACCCAAACGGAATTGAGATTGACAGCCCCGTACATGAGAACTTTTTGCAGGCGGATTGGATGGTTTTTATCGCAAATTTGTGTGAAAGTGGTCAGATAAAGAGAGATCTCAAAGTTTAAAGAGTCTAGACTGAATTTTTTTCTGGAGATTCATCGATCCATCGATTCATTAATGCACTGACTTCTCGAAATGTAGAAGGAGAATGGCGGACTGCGACGAGGATGATAAGATGAGAGAGAAAGAGAGGTTTACATGGAAAAGGGACGGGAAATCTGAAAATCTGGAAATAAGAGTGGCTAGACTGACGTTTGTACCTTCGCATAGGAGGTATGCTACATCAGCCTACATGTAAGTTAGTATGCTTGAGTAGGTATATAATGTAGATGATATAGATGATATGGATGGTATAGATGATGATGTACATGATGTACATGATGTACATCATGTACGAAGTCATCTGTTCTGCGGACACCTGGGTATTGGGAGACCTCCTACTTTGTTTGGGAGGCCTCTTACTTTGTTTGGCATGCCTCCTACTTGGTTTGGTGGTGCCGCCTACTTTGTTTGGGATACCTCCTACTTTATTTGGTGGTGTACCTGGATGCCTTACCTAGCTGGAAGGCCTAGGGAGCGGGCGGTAGTAATAAGCAGGAGTACGAAGTAGGTAAGCTGACGAGAGGAAATTTTCCGAATGGGCGGGCCCAATGGGCCGAATGGGCCGACTGCGTTGTTACTTTACTTCTAGTTATGGTGGGGACACTGGAAAATCAACTTGGTTGGACCACCGTGGACGATAAGATGGATCCGTGCACGTGATTCGCACATCTTTCCATGGAGATGTACCTGATAGGGAATGAAATGGATGAAGTGGTTATATATGCCCGTTTCTTTCCACGACCACGTTCGAATTGCATCCATTGCACTTCCGTTTTATTTTCTGCATTCGTGATTCTTCATGTCATTTCCGCGACAGTATTGGATGCGAATCCATCGTACATCCGTTTTATTTTCTACATTCTTTTTCTCGTATGGTTACAGAGTACATCCGTTTTATTTTCTACATTCTCTATCTCGCATATCATTTCTATCGTCATCGTATTCAACTCCAATCCGCCGTTGCAGAATCCATGGGTACATCCGTTTTATTTTCTACACTCGCTGGATACCTCACCTTATCCCGGAACCGCGGCGGGCTACTTTGATATGATATCTATCCATGGATGTGCTTCATCATTTTCACCACATGAAATCAAAAGACTCTAATTCTTGACTGGGTACCTAGGTATGCAGTATGATTTGTTACAACTCGCGTGGATTCCGGTTGAGAGGGTGATTGTGAAGACATCGCAGATGATGTGTTGATGGTAAAAGGCTGTCTTGATTGCAGACCTATCTACCTGTCTACCTGTCTACCTATCTATATGTATCTGTTCCGCCTAGTACTACTTATGCTGGATCATATAGCTTTTGCTGTACATGTATGGCGTTAACGTTGTAGCCGTTGCGAACATTGCGAGCGTCACTGACGCCGTGGATGTCATGCTGCTACTACCGCAATAATAATAAGACGATCGATCGCCTTATAATAGTTTCTCAATCCACTTTGTCGAAACTATAATATAATTTAGTTGTAGCTGTTTGGTTCGTTATGATATAATTATATAATAGAGGTATATCTAATATATATACCTACGAATAGATTCTTTATTAAGATTGGGTATAATATAATCTAGAGAGTTCTAGGTTATACCTAGTCATTTAACATCGTATTATATAGAATCTATAAAGATATAATAAAGAGATATATAATACAAGTACAGTTTTTATTAAAATTATCATAGAACATACGGAATTATAATCACTTAATGAATTAGTATGTTATTATATAAATACAGAAATAATAGAGATGTATCTAGTACATTCAATATATCTAATACGCACTTATATAATAAATGTATTTTTTGACTGCCTGGATATTTCGAATATACAAGAATATTTAATAAATACCTATTTACTATCTTTATTCAATATATAAACTTGATTTGATTTATAAATTTCAAAATCAAACCAGGTATATATATACCTACCTAGGTACTTAGGCATACGTACTAAATACAATTATTTTTATTCAATCACTTTAAAATTATAGAAAATCATAAAGCGATAATAACATGTGTGTGGATGTGGCTGAAGCATTTAAAATGGCTGATGAAGATCCAATGAGAGGATTTCGAAATGATTGTCCGAACTTCCAAGGTTGTGGTTATACATCTTTCCTTTCTTACCTTACCTACTGTGCATCATGTGTATCATGTGTATCATGTGTATCATGTGTATCATCTATGTCCACAGGTAGGTATGTGTGGTAGATTGAATGTTCAGAAGGACTTAGCGTGACTTGGAAATTCCCCATCCCCATCCATATACCTTACCGGTGGATTATTGCCTACACTATCAACGTTACCTTACCTTACCTTCCTTACCTTACCTTACCTTCCTTACCTTACCTTACCTACTACCACTTACCTATCGCTAGGTATCTACATAAAATTCATCAAAACCCTAGGTGCAACATACTCATGACTACTTGACTACTTGACTACTTGGCTACTTGGCTACTTGGCTACTTGACTACTTGACTACTTGACTACTTGACTACTTGACTACTTGACTACTTGACTACTTGACTACTTGACTACTTGACTACTTGACTACCCAATTACCTAACAACCCAACGATCCAACTACCTACCCGCCTACCCGCCTACCCATCTACCTACCTACCTACCTACCTACCTCTCTCCCTCCCTCCCTCCCTCCCTCCCTCCCTACCTAGGTAGTGAGTGAGTGTCTTTTGGTCCCAAATTCATAACATAACTCATGAAAATCTATCTATTCAGCCATATCTGTTGTTACCTACCTAGTATAGATACCTACCTACCTACCTACCTACCTACCTAGTAGGGGAATAAATATTCATACGCTTTTTTTGGATACTTTTGGTTTGCCTAGATTGATTTGCTTTTCTTTTTCCTCGACATTACATACAATAAATACATGGTAATCTAGTACTCGAATTTGCGACAAGCTCTCGGCGCCTATACCCGTCGTACCTTGGTTCATTATCTTTGCGAAGACTGATACATTCCGAACAAAGACCAACGCGACCAATTTCTTTGGACTTGCTCGAGCCGATGTAAAAATGCGCAGGCGACCATGAACCAGCGTCCCGGAAGCTCTCATACTATCAGATCAAATACAAGCCTTTTGGAATCAAGTCGCGCCGTGCAGGCCTCACCTCGAAATAAACCTTCGAACTCCGAGCTTACAGTTCCTGAAAGTATCTTACTGCTTAATAACGTTCCAACTTACGCCGTGAGTAGTTCTGCGAGTCTACTCATACCTACGGCCTACGAAACAGGTTCATCTTATCCGACAATTGTTGAATCGAGCTCCCCCTCCCGACCGAGAGCCCATTCTGCGACGGCCCATCCACAACCTCCTTCCTTGTATTCTCCGGCCACCTATTCTCAACAATCTACGCGATCCGGCTCAGATCTTTCAATGTATCAACCAGGAAGACACCCGTCGAGCGGTGACCAAAGACAATATGTCGTTCCGCCTCCGCCTCCACCCCCAATGTCTCCGCCATCTCAACCGCATATGAACCAGCTAAACATGAACATGAGTAACATACCTCCACCGCCACCTCGAAATCCTCCAAACCAAGCATTCCAACATGGACTACCTCCTCCACCACCTCTGCCACATCCAACGAGCTGGCAACCACCACAGCAAACTTGGCTAATCAATAACAGTAGATCATTTCCTGGGCCACCGGCAAATCCTCCAAGCACAAGCCAATACCACGCCTACAATCCTGGACAGCACCATCAACCTGCACCATTATCGATCGCGCAGTCTCAAGCCAATAGTGAACAAATGTCAGCTACATATATACCGCGCGGGGAATCGTTCGGGCCTGGTGTTGGGATACCTGGCTTGGGATGGAGTAGTCAAGAAAGCTTTAGAGATAGTGCAGACTTTTCTGCTGTCTCGGATAGCTCGCGGGGGACACCATTGGATGATGGTAGTTATTATAAGGATCGATCATATCCGTCACAGACACCCCAGCGGTTCAATAATATCCAGCTTCCTGAATATGATCCACCAGGCCCCCCTACAGCAACCATAATGAATCCACAATTGTCTTCGACCACAAATAGAGGCTTGACAGCAACTTCGAACAATTCACACACTAATAATAACCCAAACACTCCAATCTCACCAAACGATGCCGGTTCCCAGTGGTCCATGAGTCGCGTTTTGTTGTGGCTGGCCAACAATCACTTTTCGAATGATTGGCAGGAAACTTTCAGAGCGTTGAATATATATGGCTCCGTATTCCTCGAACTAGGCAGTGTTCATGGTGGTAGAGGTAACTTCGGGATGATGCATCAGCAAGTATATCCACGGCTAGCAAAGGAGTGCTCGAGTAGTGGAACTGGCTGGGATCAAGCCAGAGAGCGTGAAGAAGGGAAAAGAATGCGACGTTTGATCAAAGCTATTGTGACTGGGAAAAGCGTAGATGGGACTAAGTCGTCGCAAATTCGACGGCAGTCTTCTGCAGCTAATCTCATCTCAAGTGCCAGTGCTAGCACAGAAGGAATCATGGATAACTCTTCACATCTTGGCCGTGGAAACCCAGTCTCTATATCCACGCCGAATACAGCCCATGGTGATGATAACAGCCCAGGTAAACAAATGTTTATAAGTTCTGGGCAACTCTTAGGGACGAGAAGGCTTTCGGGGAGGAGTACCACCATGCCTATTTTGAGCAATATCAATACGGCAGAAGAAAATGATTTCAACAGTGGTCGAAGTTCCCATCGGAATGTTTTGAAAAACATTGATAACGATGGCACCCGGCGGCACAGTCCTAGCGCTAGTAATGAGATTAATGAAGGCACTTTCAAGCCGCAGCCTCTTCGTCTAGACGGAAGCCCGAAGAGCGGTAGTCCTGCTGGGACATTTGCAACCCTTCACACGCCAACTGGGCAAACTCTGTCAGCCTCGCCCCGCAGCGCCGTATTCGGTCATAGATCAAACAATAGTACGGATTCTATTTCCTCAAGTCAAGCAATTTACGGATCAGGAGTGCCATCGGGTGCTAGCCAGGCACTCAGAGGTGGGATGGGGGGAGCAGTAGGTGAACTCAACCTAGTAAGAAACCAAGATACCCGAAGACATGGTGTTGATGTGTCACGCCCTTCCCCTATGGATGGTGAGCGTTCCGCCAGCTCAGAACAACCAACTTCCGCAAAAGAATCAAAAGGCTTCCTTAAGCACTTTAGAAAGCGACGTGGAAAAGAAGACGGTTTGGCTCCCTCACCAGAAGATCCGAACCTTGATTCTCCGACTAGCCCATCACTTGGTTTCAAAGCTGCGCCGTTCTTGGGCAATGGTAAGATTAGCAATTCCAGCGAAACTTCTCTGGACCGACCTCTGTCCACATTCTCCGCGTCGGAGTATGATAAGTTTTCTCACACCGCGGGATTTCGCGGTGTACGAGCTCCAGGAAGGAATTATGTCTTAGCTACTATGGATGGCTGGAACTTTCGTATGTGCGATATCACGGATGTCGATAATGCCCAGGAGCTTAGGGCTACTATTTGTTCGAATCTAGGCGTTCATGATTCAGACTTTACACAAATTTATCTCACTGAGCTAGGGAAGACGGAGCATGATGAAGCGCTGGATGATCACAAACTTCTACTTTGCAAAAAGACCAAAGGCGACCAGTCTGGTAACCTCAAATTTTTTGTCAGAGGCGCAACAAATTCAGCAATATCACTTCCTCTCTCTCATGCCACCAATCTTGGTGTGAACTTTACTACCAAACCCGGACTTTCCCCTGTTCTACCACCAACTGCACCTCTTGATGAAGAAGCCTACGCTCGACTGAATGGAAATAGAAGACGTTCCAGCTCGTCCCCGCCAACTTCACGCCAGAATACCATCAAGGAGGAAGTATCGCCACACAAAGACCAGTCTGTGCCTACAACTGAAGCACCTGACGCACTCCGCGAGCGCCTAATGGCGTACCGAGCGTCACACCTAGGGGAGAGGGAAATTCCCGAAGCTGATAGACAAGCGTTTATTGCAATGGCATCAGCAGAACACAAAGCCGAAATGGACCGAAGACAGAAAGAATATCTGGCCAAAAAGAAGGCAAATAAAGGAACGCCAACGTCCGCTGACGGTTCGCTGGGCATTATTGGTCGCAATGTGGACTTTGATCAGCCGCGACTTTCACCTTTTGAAGACAAGAAGCCGGATATTCTCTTCCCTCAAAGAAGGGCACCACCAGTCCCTGGAGAGTCGGCCACCTTGATCAAAGCCAATTCTTTGAGTCGAAAGTCTGGCCAACAAGGTCGTTCATCACACAACAATGTTGATGGTGAAGGCAATCGTTTATCTGGGGGTGATTCTGCCGATGGTTCCAGCACTAAACGGAAACAAATTCCAGCCTCGCCGATCAATCCAGGCGGTATTGGCGCTGCTCTCTTCGTTATGGGCAAAGGCTTCTCATCGTTGGGATACCCAACAAGCACCATGTCCCCAGCCAAAAAGTCACCTCCAGTTAACGGCTCCGAGAATCATGTCAAACCTCCCATGTCGATGGTTGATCATGGGAATACCGGATCTGGTAGGAGCAGCCCTAGATCCAGTGGCACTCCAGGCAGTGTTACCTGGGGCAAAGGCGATACATCGTTCATCATCCCTGATTATACTGGGGAGGAGGAAAGCCTGTCAGCAAGCATTGCGATATCTTTGAGGGATTCTGACAATGCTGCAATAGCAAAGATGAGGGAGGAAGAGATTCGAAGAGGCCCTTCTCCTCATGATATCAGTCCAAACAGTGCTCATGAATCAGAACTTAACATACCAGGAAATCGAAAATCTTACGGGCCTAACCTTGATTTCACCGAGGCAAGCGTGGTTTTTGATAAACCTCCCCAGCCATTAGAGCAAGAAGATTCCGACTCAGATTCTGACTCCGGTCTTTTCAGTATACCAATACAAAAAACGCAGAAAGCCAAGGAGAGCAGCGGTGGAGATGACTCTTCAGGCATCACCAAGCGACCAAGTTTGACGGTGAAAACCGCAAGATCCAAAAAGGGACTTTCAGTATCGTGGGGTTCACCTCAACAGGATAGCTCATCCTCATCCAGCCTTCCAAAACTTCCTGATTTTGATCAACGTAGAGATGAAACCGAGCGAACTGTTGAGGAAACTGAGGAGGAGAAACAGGCAAAGGTACTTCGACGACGATCTTTTGCCCGGACCGACACCTGGGCCCCCAGACCTCCTGAGGAGAACATTCTCGATAACCTTGAGGATTTCTTCCCTAATCTCAACGTAGATCAGCCTATAGTAGATGAGGGTACCAGTGGTTCCCCGCCAGTTTCTCCCATTGCTGAACAGGATACACTGGATTCAGCTACCACACCTATGTCTTCATTGTCAGCCGCCGGGCCCTCTGTGCTTTCCCCGCCTAGATCTAGTGTGTACAGCGATGGTGACACTCTTGGCTCAGATGAATCGACCCTAAAAGCACTTGAAAGATCGGGTTCGGTGCAAAATGTTGCGCAACGAAATGTTCGCCGCTCTGGTGGTTTGGGCCGGATGAAGTCAATTCGTGAAGTGGCAAGGGGAGCACACGAAGCAAATAAACGTTTTACCTCGGCTACTGTGGCGCCGCAGAAGGGCGACAAGACTTCAAGCATGATCCAGCGTCGTAAAAGCACTAAGATGTTTGGTGCTAATATCGTGCAAATTAAACCACAGCGTGGTAGCCTACTCATTCCCCAGATCCCACAAGACACCATACCCAAACGACAAGCAACCTTCCGGTGGTTTAAGGGTCAGCTGATTGGTAAGGGCACCTATGGGCGTGTTTATTTGGGTATGAATGCAACAACTGGAGAGTTTTTGGCTGTCAAACAGGTTGAAGTTAATCCTAAAGCGGCTGGAAATGACAAGGAAAAGATTCGAGAGATGGTAGCAGCACTGGATCAAGAAATTGATACTATGCAACATCTTGACCATGCGAATATTGTGCAATATCTTGGTTGCGAAAGAGGCGAGATGTCCATCAGTATCTTTTTGGAATATATTTCTGGTGGTAGTGTAGGAGGGTGCCTTCGAAAGCATGGTAAGTTCGAAGAGACCGTGGTGAGCTCTTTGACTCGTCAAACTTTAGATGGGTTGGCATATCTTCATCGTGAAGGCATTCTCCATCGTGATCTTAAAGCTGATAACATCCTGCTCGATGTTGATGGAACGTGCAAGATCTCTGATTTTGGTATCTCAAAGAAGTCGGACAATATCTACGGCAATGATGCATCCAACAACATGCAGGGATCTGTTTTCTGGATGGCCCCTGAAGTCGTCCGATCACAGGGTGAGGGGTATTCAGCGAAAGTCGACATTTGGTCACTTGGCTGTGTTGTCCTAGAAATGCTTGGTGGGAAACGACCTTGGTCCAAGGAAGAAACTGTGGGAGCTATCTACAAACTGGGAAGCTTGAATGAGGCGCCACCTATTCCTGATGACGTTGCTCAGGCTATCAGCCCGGGTGCTCTGGGCTTCATGATGGACTGTTGGACCATGTATGTGCCCACTCTTACCATGGTTCTAAGTTTTTGCTAACGCTTTTGTAGTGTCCCAAGTGAACGGCCAACGGCCGAGACTCTTCTTACCCAACATCCCTTCTGTGAACTGGACACACATTACAATTTCCTGGATACTGAACTCTACGCTAAGATTCGGGGCACATATTAATCAGATATTTGACATTTTCACAACACCTATTTTTTCAAACAACCTCGCACAACATCTATCATCTATCATCTATCATCATTCAAGTTTTAATCAACAATCCCCGGTTGGAAATCCAGAGCCAACCCTCAATATTTCTTCACCTTTATTATCTGCCCGAGTTGAACCTTTTACCAGCAAGCATGGTGGATTTACGATTTCGCGGGTGATACACTGACTGTCGAAGAAAATATACTTACTGTATTTGATACCATCTCCTTTGTTTTATTTGTTTTTGGTGTGTTTATGGTGTGTTTACGGGGGATATTATCCATATACAGAATCCTGGAATGGAGGAATCGGTCGGTCTATTTACGGTCTATATTATATGATTAGTCGGCATTTGAGCGATATGGAAGCAGGCGGTTTGAAAGCAGGCGGTTTGGATGAAGAGTTGTGTATGTATACTACGATTCTAGCGAAATGATGAAGCTTTTGCATGATCTTTTCTGGGGGATATTTTTGTGGCAGATAGCATATGTATGAGTGGGGCCATTGTCGAGAATTGGTGTATAAAACGAGACGTTTTGAATGCAATTATTCTCTTCTTCGACGACCATTGAAGCAGGGGCTTTGCACAAATATCCATGGATATCAATGCATACCCCAATCTAGGTGTCCTTCCGGCACCAGTTACAACTGGATCTTACCTAGGTACCTAACATATCAACCAAATACAGGCCCTTAAGATTCCATTCGCTCCTTAGCGTAAACTATGATCTGTAAATGCCCGTTCACCTCCCTCACCTCCCCCTTTTCTTTGGGCTTTCCCTCTCCACCAACCCCTCAAACAGCCCATCTCTTTCTCTTGTAAGATCCCTCAACTCCATTCTTAAACTTTCGAGTTCCAGTCTCGCCAAATCAGTATCTTGTGGTAAACCATGGAATGCCTTAACTTGTGTCTCCAAATCTTTTACTGTCTCTAACCACTCCTTAAACTTATCCTCTTCGGCTTTAATGGTCTCAACAGTTATTTTGGGTGTAGATATATTGGATGGAGAAGATAGGGCGGCTATACGCTCGCGTATCTCCGGGAGTTTACTAGCGAGGATTTTCGTTTTGCGTTGGAGATCAACGGTTTGTTTGGGGAGGTCAGACGAAGCTTTGTAGGAGGAGGATTGTAGGGAGGCGATGAGGTTGTTTAGGTTTGTGAGTTCGGTGGTGAGGGAGCGTTGCAGGGTGGCTACGCGGGAGCTGGCCTGAGAAAGGGTATAGGATGTTGTTTGTAGCGAAAGGAGTTTGCGGCCGATGAGTTCCGGGGCGGGGGTAGAAAGATTGAGGGTCGTAGATAAGGATGCAATAGTTTCAAGAGAGGCTTGGCCTTCGGGGGTGAGGGAATCTTCGAGTGTATTTAGGAGCTCGGTATTGGGGTCATTGTTGAGGGAAGTTTGAATGGCGGTGAGGGCATTTTCTCGGGATCGAGCTAAAAGTTCCTGCTCCTCGTCTGCTGTCTCGTTAATTGAGGCAAGTGAGAGTAGAGCTTTGAGTGTAGAGGGGTTTCGTTCGAAGGCTGGGATGGGCTGGTTGGCGAATTTGATCGAGAGCCAGCTGTCAATATAGGACCAATCTTTGGCAGCTGCGAGTTGCTGGCGGGCGACTGTAGGGGAGAATATTGTTGCCGGTGAGAGATGAGACATGTCGGATATAGGAAATGAGTACGCAAATCTAAAAAGTCGAGGGATGAGAAGTGGCCGAAACTCTAAAAAAGGTTTGACATCTGTAAGAAAATGGGAATTGTGGCTTTTAGTAAAGAAAGGTATGATTTTCTTATTATAGACGTGCAAAGAGGAAGATTCAACAACCCCATTCAAGAAGCTTTCCTAGGGATTTTCAAAGAAACCCTGATTCAAGAGGGCTCTGAATATCATGATTTAGATGCGAGATATCGATGAAGATATATTTGTGTTGGAAGTAAACAAATCACCAACAAGGTGACGAGGCTGTAGCACGCTAAGCATGGGTTAATCGGAAGTATTACTCAATTAGGACAAGACTGCGAACAATTTAATGCAAGATACACTACGGTAATAAAAGTGCCTAGTACCTAGTCAGATTTAATGCGAACGCCACACCGGCTCCATTTTAACAGCCTTAAAAGACCTCCCGAAGTCGAAAAGGCCACCTAATTCTGCCCATCGGACTAGCACGTGTAATCAGTTATTTATATTGTTGTTGGATCTCCTTACTTAAACATATCATTGATCTTCATTTTTCTTTCATGCTTTGAACTATTTGTACCTTCATTCAATCAATATGATTGTGAAAGTAAAGTTGTCAGTTCTTGCGTTTGCTGCAACTCTCTTATCCTCAAACTCCTTGTGTGTGTCTGCCCTTTCTGCGGCTGATATCCCATCGGATACACCCATATCATCCTTATTAGCATCTGCCAATGCCCATTTGGCAAAGGGCGAAACGAACGATGCCTTGACTTACTACGATATTGCGATCGCCCGTGATCCATCGAATTATCTAAGCCATTTTCGTCGTGGAGCCGCCTACTTGTCTCTTGGTCGAATGGCCCAAGCTGCCCAAGACTTCGATAAGGTCTTGACAATCAAACCTGGACACGAGCCAGCGTTGTCACAACGGGCAAAAATTAGAGCAAAGAGTGGCGATTGGGAGGCAGCAAAGCAAGATTACCTTACGTTAGGCTCAGCTCAGGGGGCCGAGGAAGAACTCGAAAGGCTAGTTGAGGCCCAAGGGGCAGCTAGTTTGGCAACGGATGCAGAGAAGAGCCAAAACTGGGAAGAATGTGTGACACAAGCTGGAGCGGCAATCATGGTTGCCTCCAAAGTGGTATCACTTCGCAAAACTAGAGCCCATTGTCGATTCGAGCGCGGAGAAGTTCAGGAGGGAATGAGTGATCTCAAACATGTTCTCCAAATGCAGCCAGGACTTACGGATCCCCATCTTCAGATTTCTACGATCAATTTTTACAACTTGGGAGAGTTGGAACAGGGCATGGATCAATTGAGGAAATGCTTGCATTCAGATCCGGATTCAAAGAGCTGTAAGAAACTGTATAGGAGAGAGAAGACTATCGACAAAACCTTGGCTCAGGTTCAAAAGCATTTCGACAAGCATCAATATTCGAGCGGAGTGAAACTTCTCGTGCCATCTGGGGAGGAAGTTGGATTGGTTCAAGAAATCAAGGATGATATCAAGGAGTCCCGTGAGTCTGGTATAATACCAGAACATGCGCCAAATCACCTTGTTACTCGACTCGTAGAATTGGTTTGCCAGGCTTATCATGAGGTATGTTTAAGGTTCTAGAGACTCTCCCTCTATTTACTAACACGACACAGACCAAGAATGTCAAAAAGGCTACCACATACTGCGAAGAAGCTCTTTCACTCAATGAAGGCTCACTTTATGGACTTCTCTACAAAGCACAGCGACATATAGAAGCGGAGAATTACGAAGCTGCAATAAATGCCCTTAACACTGCAAAGGAAAATCACCCGGACGCTAACCAGATAGGAGGGCTCCTGCAAAACGCTCATGTCGAGTTGAAACGAAGCAAAACTAAAGACTACTACAAGATTTTAGGGGTTCCTAAGGATGCAGACGAGCTTCAGATCAAGGCGGCATACAGGAGATCCATAAAGTTAAATCATCCCGACAAGGCCCACAAGCAAGGAGTTACCAAGGAGGCTGCCGAAAAGAAGATGGCTGCCATTAATGAAGCATATGAAGTCCTTAGTGATCCTGAATTAAAGGCTCGATTTGATCAAGGAGATGATCCGAATGATCACGAGCAACAAAGAGGCAACCCATTCCAAGGAGGTAGCCCATTTGGTGGTGGTGGTTTCCCTTTCCAACATGGTGGACACCATGGCGGTGGTCAGCAATTTAACTTCAAGTTTGGTCAAGGGGGGTTCAACTTCGGCTAAAAAGAAATTCCGATTCGAGGCGTTAATAGGGGTTTTATTAGTTGACGGCGATTCAACCATTTAGCATATCTGTAAAATATGTACTTACCAACACAAATCACGGAGCTCGAGCTACAGATACTCATGTGATAGCGTGATAGTTTTCAAGCAAGAAGACGAATTTCAAAATTAGAATTTATATGTTCCAGTAATTAAGAAATAGCAACATAATTCATTCTTCCCGAGTCATCAATAGTAACATGTGATGATGATTGTGATTGGACATAAACTTAAACCAGACAATGAAATCATGACGAGGCTCCGTTGATATTGATGATCCTCAGCCTTGTTAAATTTCGGGCGATAAACTAAGAAACCCCCGAGTGGATTGGAGTGGATTGGATTGGATTGGATTGGATTGGATTGGATTGGATTGGCATTGGCATTGGATTGGCATTGACCACCAACAACTTCGAAAGTATCAATCAACCACTTACTATAATTATTAAACGGTGCAACAGTATTCAGTCAGTGTCTGTGTTGATCGCGACAACTTGGGGATTAGATTTATAAACTTGTCTTATTTGCTCGATCCATTCTCTTCCTCGACTATAATATAATATTGCACATAGTTCTAAAGCACTTCGGGATGCTCTTACGATAGCATAAATACCTTCTCTACGATCTGTCTTTCGGCTTCGACCAACTAACTATGGACGAATTCGAGGTCGCATACACTTTAGATAATGAACAGCAATTCTGGGATGGTATGTACAGGCGGCTGGCTTGTTTTGATTTGTGTCACTTGGAGTACTAAAAGCTGTTTTTAGAGATCGATGACATCGTTTCTGCGAAATGTGCCTCGTATCAATTAATTGATAATGCGCTACGATCCTACCTACATTTTACAGCCAACTTCAAAGAAGAATACCTGCAATCAGAGTTTGAGGTCGCAAAATGTCTGCAAAAGTTGATGCAGAGCGAACTATTCGCAACCAACAAGGACTATGTGAGGACGCAGATTGTTTACAGTCTAATGCAGGAAGATGTACCAGCCACACTGCATGTTATATCGAGCTTTCTACTATTCGATGGACGCAATAATGAGATAACTTTTGAGATAATGAATAAGGAGGGTTGCTTTCCAAGGCTATTGGAGTTGGTCAAGAAAGGAAATAGGGAAGATCCAACGTTGCATAGACTGCTGTTGGAACTTCTGTATGAGATGTCGAGGATGCAAAGAATCAGTTTCGAGGACTTGGGTCAGGTGGATGATGAATTCATCTCATTTCTCTTTCAAATAATTGAAGAACTGTCAGATGATGTTGATGATCCGTACCATTATCCTGTTATTCGGGTTTTAGTAGGTTCTTGCTAAAGGCTTGATGCGCCAACTGCTAATACCCTCTCTAGTTAGTCTTGAATGAACAGTATATGGTTGCTTCTACATCCAAACTGGATCCCTCACATCACTTAACAAATCGAGTTGTTAAAATTCTCAGCCATAAGGGGTCATCATATATGACCTTTGGGGAGAACATCATTCTTTTGCTAAATCGCGAGACTGAAACATCTCTACAACTTCTGATACTCAAGCTTTTATACTTACTGTTTACTACAAACGCTACTTACGAATATTTCTACACTAATGATCTCCGCGTCCTCTTAGACGTCATAATTCGTAACCTCCTCGATCTCCCTAATGAGTTTGTCTCCCTACGTCACACATATCTTCGAGTCCTATACCCCTTACTTGCACATACACAATTGAAAGAACCGCCGCATTACAAGAAAGACGAAGTAGTTAAAGTTCTAAGCATACTCGGAGGATCAGGGAATGCACATTGGGAGCCAGCAGACGAAACCACCATACGACTGGTTGAGCGAGTTGCCAAAGTTCCCTGGCTTCGAGAAGATGACATCAGTGAAGGAGAAGTAGCACGGAAACTCCTTGGTATAAGCCTCGTGCCATCGCAAACTGGTAGCTCGATTAGTGTATCAGATGTAGCTGCTGTTACAGAAAAACCTGGTGTCCAAACACCAAGTCGGAAAGCGGAAAGTGAGACTATCGTGCCTGGTCATGATGCACGTGTAATCGTGTCCTCAGATGAACTCCCGAAGAAAAAACGTGCGCTGCCTCCACTTCCACCAGCAGTTAGAGCAAGTAACACCCAGAAGAAAGTGCCCCCCAAGACACCGCCGAGGAGGAGAACAAGACTTAAGGCCATGGTTACACAACCACCTGAGGCGACAGAGGTTGAGTAATGGACGGCGGGTGTTTTGTGCATTTTAGGTGAAATAGGAGTTATCGTGGGATTAGCATTAGGATGGGAAGGTCTGGACTATGTTCCTCCATAAATACATAAAGTGGCGTTGGAGTGAGGAGTGTGGGCATGGATGGTTGTTCGTTCCTATTCAAACGTTGAACTTGAATAGTAACTATCGTAAGTCTTGAGAGTTGTCGAGCAAGGCACTTATTACTCAAGTTGTATTGAAGATTGGAGGTTAGCAAATATTATTGTGGGAGACGATGAGATTATAGAATACAACCGGCCTTGAGCCCATACTCATTACTCTACTTTTCCTTCTAACCTTCCATTTATGAAGTCAGATGTGTATCGAGATAAATAGGCAATGAATAAGTATTCGTTCCAAACATATGTTCTCATTTGTTTATTTAGGGGGCCTTTCTTGCCCTGTCTCGCTTGCCGCCTTCTCCATGAGCACCGTAGCGTAAAAGGAATTCTTCAATACTTCTACCAACTTCTATCATTAAGGCGAATCTGGGTTTATGGAAACGGGCATAAAGTTTTGCACTTAAAAAGTGCTTCCTGATGTGTTTTCTTTCGTGAGATTTTGATCATGGTAATGGATTCTATTGTTTGGTTTGAAGATCTTCTGACTGTATTGCTACCTACATTATCTGTACTTGGGAGATGAACATATCCAGATACGTATTTTGTAATGGATTTTTTTGGGGCTTGATTTGGGCTTAAAGTGGTTGTGGCTCGATCGCTGTCTCTGGAATATATACAGCTCTGCTAAGTAACAGCTTTGCGTTGTTGTTTTTCAATATTCAATTATGATTTTGGGAAATAAAGGTTTGGCTACTTGGAGTTTTTGTTGCGGATTCTAAGGTTTGGATTGTCTAGATGAGTGCTAGAGATTTTTGGGTTATTATGGGATTTCTTGTTTTCTTTATCTGTGATTGATTATGGATAAAGGTATGTAGTTCATCATCTTCGAAATCGAGGAGATTTTCCAGGGTATTATATTTCTGGATTCAGTTTTTTCATGAAATTCAAGGATCTCATTAGTCGTTAGGTGAGTGGCCTTGATAGCCAAGGAGGTGATCCGAATACGTATTTATGATATGAACGATAGTGGGAGGAAGAAGTATTAGATAAAATGAAAAGGGTTCGCAGACTCTATCATCTTGCCCTCGGGCTCAACTCGAATATAACGCAATGAAAAGATAAAAGGGGATACCATACTCCATGGTGCCCTTCCAACTCCTATTTACGAGCTTTAAGCAGTCCGTACAATGTTTCATTTATTCAATCAGATACCATATTCAAACACCAAGTGGGATGCAATTCTCTTATGTAAATTTGGTAACAGATTCTAATTCTATCAATCATCTTACAAATATATGTATTGGCTGCTTCGTTATGTTATATTGGAGTTGAACAATATAGTAAACGAACCCTCCTCGTAGCTAAGTGGGAGAATAATAACCTCAAGAAGGAACAAATCGAAAACCCGATAAGAGCAGAATATACAACAGTGAAAGTAGAGCACTTAGAAGTACAAGTGGCTAGCCATGATCTTTTGCTCTTGGAATAATACCACGTTGACTTTCAGCTACTTCTTCCACCGATATAGGGCATTCTAATATGAAAGAGGCAGAGAACAGCTCTAGATAACAGGAAAGATTGCCACCCTCCTTCACCCATTGACTGAACGGCGCATTTGGGAGTTTTCAATGTCGATATCAATTTGGCGCTGTATTCCATTTGCTTCTGTGGCTCTAGCTTGTGGAGAACCTGTGATGGTAGTCATGGAGGTTCCTGTATTCTGTATGCCTGTGCTACCCGATGTGAGTATATCGAGGTTGAAGTAACGGGCATACTTTCGATCGGTAGACTTTAAAGCATTCTCTTCGTCGCCTCTATGCGTTTGCCGGGTACGTATTCGCGAGGAAATACTACTATTCTTTGATTCACGAAGGGTCGACCTAAAAGACTCAAAAGGAACCGTCATAGCTCTGATGATTTTCCGATATATGGACTGGGTAATCAGATGGTTAGCTGCTGCTTTCCCTGCATGCGAGGATAAAAACGAGAGCCATCAAATCAATTTCCACGGGTAAAAGATGACCTGACGGCACTTACATCTTCATGACGCGCTGTATATGCCGCTGCGGGCATGCACGCACAAATAACCCCCACTAACATCTCGCTCAAGCTAGGTAATGTGAGCCAATCAAGCGGTTGTAGGGCGTTAATCGGTTGCACTTACGTTGATATATTCACAGGTATAAGGTGCCAGGTTGTATCCGCGCTCGCAGTTAGAATATGTCGATAATAAATGCTGCATACTGAGCATATACAAGCCCTAGGGACACAGAATCAGAAATTTAGAAGAATCGCCGGAGGGGTAATTCCTTACATGACACCAGAAAAGAACATTGACATAACTCCGAACTTTCTTCTGGGAGACATCCGAAGAGACGACACTCCTGCCATCGGAAGCACCAATATGTATAAGTCTAATATAAGTCCTATGGCAGACTGCGGTACTGATAATTGGGTGATATGCTTTTCAGCTTCAGAAGTCTGGTGTGTTAACCATGACTCTCCGTTTCGAGGTGTCGAAAATACAAATACGATAATGGTCAGGACCGTATACGTTAGGGCAGTTGTCGCTAAGCCTAGCCAGGCACAAACTCGAAGCCACTGTAGTTGATTGAAGACTTGCAAATATAAGATGAAGAAACTCGTCTTGAGAAACAGGAAAGTGAGGGGTGTAAGGACGGTGATAAGAAAAGCTGGCTATAAAATCATCAATGAGTTTTGTACATCCATAATGCCCATCTAGGTCTCCTCGGCGGACTTTCACTTACAATTAGGAGGTCTAAGCTCGATGCTTGCAGAATGCTGATATCCCATTCATGAATCCCAATACGTCCCCTTTGAGCACCTGGGCATCAAGGTTAGCTACGTTGATTCCTCGGAAAAGTGAAGAATGGCGTACCCCAGACACACGCAACATAATATGCTACGCATCCGAGCTGTAAAGTATCAGTTAAAAGACCATACGGATAGATGAACACAATGGTCATTACCACGCCTAAAACTAACGTGCCTGCCACTTGATTAATCGTTAATCGACGAAAGGGGGACGCTGTCTCTACGAACCATCATCCCATGTAACCTTTTTCATCAAAAAGACTTTGACGTACACTCTATTGATGAAGAATAGGAGCATTATGCCCAAGATTACTGATGTGACAGTGATTTGTGTGGACCCTTTGCTATGAGGATTCATGAAGTTTGGACTCACGCCTTCAGGCGGAGGTATTGCAGGGGTGCTGCCGAGGAGAACGAGCACCTCTGGGGGTAAGTTTGTCAAAGAGGGAGTGATCTGAGACATGAGAAATACCTATGGTCTTCAGTTGCTTTGGGATAATTGGCAAACGGAATCAACAGCACATTGAAAGGAAGAAAAGAACAATACTTTTATTATAAACACACATTAAAGATTGCATTCAAGTGACACTCGGGGGCACGGAACTCTGGGCAATTATTCTGTAACAACAACCAAGGCATGGTGGTATCTGTCTGACTGGAGGCATTGTACTCTGGCTTCGCAGTAGAACAGCTCCATCAAAGTACTCCCAGACCCCAAACCACCACTCGTATTAACCGTATAGATGTGAGCAAATGAAGAAATGCACGTCACTTGCCACCAATGAAACCTTGTGCAGAATGATCCATAACTCCACTCGATAGAGCAGATCAACGTTCTTCCAAGAATTTTGGCTTAATATAGATGAGAATGTCAACGCTGGGCTGACAGACATATATCACTCTACACATTTTACCACCCTCACCGAGTCGGTTGATCAACTATGATTGGACGACAGCCGGCAAGCTAGAGTGATGCACCAATAATTCCAACTCTTCAAATCATAATCATACACTAGATACCGGTATGTATGTATGTATGTATGTATGTATGTATGGTTATAAAAATAGGAAACATAAGCAGGGAGAGGCACAACATTGACATGAAGCATAAAAATATCCCCCAAGCCAATAATCATATTCCAGTTGATTGATATCAATGCCATGGTCTGTGGATAAATGCACTCCTTGTCAATGCAACATGCATACTGGCGGCACAATAAATTGTGGCGTGCTTCATTGGGTCTCCTCCCAACATCAAAATATAGCAGCAATTGATGAAGGGAAAATCCCACAATCAGGTTGAATGAATGAGGACGTCGACACCGATGGTGAATTTTGATTTCAACAATAACAACATCCATGAATGGTGCGAGAATTGGATTGAACTTTTAAGACTTATTTTTAGATTCTCTCACGAGCTAATCAGTGAATATACACAATAACACTGCGAGTTGTTGTTGAAGGGTCCAGATTGGATGCATATGACAAACAAGAACGACCTACAGCCTCACACCTGAAACGATTCGTATTTCATAAATTATTGGCATCGCATCTTCCCTCTATCATTCGACATTGACCTTGACGCAAATACTACAATTGATGACAATGATGACAACAGCTCGAGAGTCAGGTAGTGGAGGCGAGTCCCTCAGTGTCCTCATCATCGGAGGCTGTGGTTTTGTTGGTCATCACCTTGTGTGCCATTTTGTTGAGGACGCAACATTTTCTGCTGTCGCTGCCGCCAGCCGCTCCGCCCACCATGCCAAAGATCAAGTTAGTGGAGCGAGTTATCACGACGTTGATCTCACCGACGATGCTTCAATTGAGAATGTGATCAATACTGTGAAGCCCACTGTCGTCGTACATGCTGCATCTCCATCTCCCGTAACAGGAACGCCAAAAGACTACGATAAGGTGACGATCCAAGGAACAAAAGACCTTCTCAGAATTGCGAAAAAGTCAAAGGATGTACGAGCTCTCATTTACACCTCTTCATCGCTTCTATGCCAAGGCCCACAGCATGTTAATCTTACCGAAGAATCCCCACTTGCCGACAGCGATCTCAGAGCTCCGGCGTATGCAAAAGCCAAAGCTCTGGCAGAGAGACTAGTCTTAGGTGCAAATGAGCCTTTGCCAGTGGATGAGCTTACAAAAGAAGTGGTTTCGTGGGAGGGTTACCTTTGCACCGGCGCGCTGAGATTTCCAATAGTCTACGGAACGCATGACTTGGTCTGCATTCCCGGTGCTCTCAACGCTTTGCAAAAGGGTCGGACAAACGTGATCCTGGGTGATGGCAGCAACCTCTGGAGTTTTTGCAGTGTTGAAAATACAGCAGTCTCTCACCTTTTACTTGCACACGCGCTCCTTGATACACACAAGCGAAGATCTTCTAGTCTTCCCGCGGCAGATGGAGAGGCTTTCCATATTCACGATGGAGAATCACGCAAGTTTTGGGACTTTGCAAGAATGATTTGGGAGCTTGCTGGACACGCGCCGAAGAAGGAGAGAATCTTTCATTTGCCAGCATGGTTCGCGTTGGGCCTTTCATCGTGCTTGGAATTGCTGTTCTGGATCTTTACATTTGGGACTAAACGACCATACCAGTTGGGGAAGCAGCAGGTAGAGTATGCGCTATTTGAGCATACGTATAGTATCGAGAAGTCGAGGAAGGTGCTCGGGTATGTGCCAAAACAAGATTTTGAAAGGGGTCTCAAGGAGGCCGTGATGTGGTCTCTGGAGTATGATGGGTGGCAAGAGAGACTCGAGAAAAGAATATCCAAGTAAGCAAAGGGCTTGGTCTGAACTTGCATTCCAGTGCTCTTGAATTCATGCCCACTAGTGTTGCCTTACAATTGAAATAATAACAATTTTTCAATGGTCTAATGCGATACGTATAGGCAATCATCAATATTCCAACTTGGTTTAGATTTCTAAAAAGACAACATTTTTGTGAATTTGTGATTTGTAAACTATATGTCAAATTTTGTCCGCCCTCTTCGCTGCTCAGGGTGCATCACTCAATTAAAAATCTGTCCCCTAAAGAATGAAAATCATGCAGCCCCTTGTACAAAGGAAAATGTCTAAAACTACGACTCAAAAGACCATTTTTCCTCTCCTGAACCTTTCTTTGGCACTATGTTGACCATGACTTTCCTTACAGGCGGAGCAATCTGGACTGACATATTGCTGAGATCTTGATCTGGCTCAATCCATACCTTCTCTACTGGTAGTACCTCGAACCTCATTGCTAGCATTGCAACAAATGCCGCGACCTCAGCCATCGCGAAACCTCGACCGGGACATAAATTCACACCCCCACCAAAACCTCGGAAAGCATGTCCAGGGAATTTACCACAAAAGCGATCTGCACGAAATGAGTCTGTAGTCTCACCCCATGTCTCTTTATCGAAGTGTAATGCTCTATTCGCTATGATCACGACCGAATCTTTCTTGAGCAGGTACTGATCATTTACGACCATATCTTCCATAATCATGCGTGGCCCTGATCCAGTAGCTCGGAATCGTAAGGCTTCTTGTTGGGTAGAGAATAGTAGTGGCGCATCTTTTAGTCTCCGAAGACTTATCTTGCTTTCTGAAACACCGGTCTCCGATGATTTCTCGGTTGTGACAATTGCTCTAACCTGCCTCTGTACTTCTTCAAGAAGAGCTGGATCCGAGAATATATGGAATACCGTCCAGAAAGCTGTAGGTACCGTATTCGTCATTATAGCAATTCCATTCACACACTCAAACCTAGCGAGATCGTCATTGTTCATTTCGGAAGAAAGAGCCAAATGTCTTGCCTTGACAAGCGATGAGCCACTCTCTTGATAATTTTTTGCGAAGTAACGGCCCATAGCCTCCACTACCACGGCTCTACCGTCATAGGCTTTTGAAGCAATAAGACGAGGAAGAAACTTTGTTAGCAAGAGCGTGATGCTATCATCAGCGAAGTTCCTAAATTGTGTTTAGCTGGATTCTGCGGGGTGAAATGTTCGAATACCACATACCAGAACCCAGCTTCAACCTTCGCATCTTGATATGGATTCATAGGGCCATAGACACTCTCCGTTGTTGCAACTGTGATTTCATGCTGAACCCATGCCCAAAGATCTGTATTTGAAGTTTTGTTGCCTACTTCTCTTTCCAAGTTGTCAAGACGGGCCTTGACAACGTCAGTTGCAGCGCGAATCATATCATCGACTCCACCAAGAGTAGAGATAGACTGCTGTGTAGCCTTCAATCCATTTATCAAAAGACTAGGTTCTTCGGACGATGGCTCCAAATTAGCAACCAGTTTCTCCGATGCATCTTTGCTTAGACCCCCAAGCTCCGCTGTAAACTGAGCCTCCAGGTACCAAAACGAGGCTATCTTGCCCTGCCGTTGAAGAGAGGGCATCAGCTCTGCAGAACCGACAATGTGGACTGTGCCTCCAAACATAGAAATGGAAATGATTGGCGCTTTCCATTTTTGGCTATGCATTTGGAGGTGCGTATGTCAGCACTCAAATTTGCTGTTACGAAACATTCTGTTCCCTACGAGCATGACTCACCAAATTCTGGTGTAATACGCACTTCTGTGCCAAAAGAGACCTATAGCATGTCCAATATATGGGATGATTGCTGGAACCTCTTGGGGTTCCCGAGGATCTTTGCTAGTTCTGCCACGAAAAGTCTTGCTTAAAACAAGATAAAATACCCCTACACTTGCTAGAAGTAAAAAAATCTCGAAGTTGTCCATCATCCTTTGTGTCTGAAATGTTTTTGTTTGTTGTTAGATGAATGACATGAATATTGATGCAGTCGATATAATTCCCCGTATAGCGTTGTATTCGAGCGACTCTCGTCTAATAAATACCATTACATAATCTTATGATTTGCAGCTTCTATTCATAGCTAAAAACCCTGCTGGTCAACTAATGTTGCCCGTTTGTGCACTTGTTGAGATTAGAACACCGAGTGATGGTGTGGCTTACGGCATAACGTTTCCGTGGTACTCTTTTCTTTATACATCGACGCCTGAAGTACGTGCCTCGTTACACAGTGGGATCTGCTGTCAGCGGCACATCTCACCCCATGCTAATCGACTCTTTTCCGTCTAACAAGTCGTCCGATGCATGTCAGCCACCATGTTTTAAGTTGGGTAGCAGAAATTGCAAGGCCCCTGGCCCTGACCCTGTCACACAAGCTCTATTTGCTTCGTATCTGGTCAATGATTACTTTTCTTATTTGCATGCTATCAGATGGCTCACATTGGGGTTGCAATCGACAAAAGGTGTGCGCGTTTCTTGGTTGAAGATGACGGCGATATTATGCTACAGCTTTATCCGGCTGTCAAGAGTCCAATTGCTTCTGCCAATCTTGCATATTTGACGTACCCTGAGGCGCAGCACAATATGATGTACTCTCACCATACCGTTCTTTACGAATTCCGACTCCTGCGTGTGAATATATCGAGGAAGCTGTTCTATTTTGTCTTTTCGGGGCAGATTCTTGTGTCTACCTAGTACTCGGCTAGAAAGAATAGAGATTTTGGCCGCTATGCCTCATTGTCTCTCCTATGTGAAAGATAACTAGTAGTCAAAAAGCCATGTATATTCCCTCGAGCAAAAAATTATCGGCCTTAAGTTTCATTGTATGATGAATAGTCTCGATATTGTAATTAGTATGCTTTTGATTACTCTCCCAGACAAGAAAATGCTCATTCTTCCTGTTTTTGTGACGTTATTATGCGTTGTTTATATCTCCTTTTCATCACTGCTCAGAAAGGCTTGCTTTCAATACTTGGTGCAAGTAAGTCCGTGAAATACCGATTGAAGCTTTCTGACGATGAAAATTTTCTGTGTTGACTGTCTCTAGTGTAGAGGGCTCTCCTCGGCCATACGAGAAAGGTTTATGGCATACAGATATCTCTTCAATGGCACTTCTATCATAGAAGATACATACAGGAAAGTAGGTTTAAATATGGTTCCAGTCTCAAGATCGTTGCGCTAACAATTTCATTTCAGTCAGCTCATGAGCCATTCAAGATCATGACTCCAGAAGGGAAGATCACCATGATTACATCTCAGCACCACATCAGAGAATTAGATAAAGCGCCCAGAAATGTGTTATCTCTTCATGCTGTCGCAAAAAAGGTCCAGTGTGTAAAATCACAGATATTTCATTCGCTAACCTGGAACAGTTTCTTCAACCAAAGTATACTATGCACGGATTTGAGTGGAAAGACCAGCGGGGTATAGAGGGAACCGGCTTCGTTCGCGCCTTAAGAAGTCTCCTTACGACTCGCTTACCACAACTTATCCCCAGTTTGAAGAGAGAGGTACAAGATCAAGTCGTAACCGAGATGAGTAATAAGAAATTACTAAAAGATGGTTAGTTAATTCAAAACTCTCTGTCAAGAAGAGGCTAACTTTGAGTAGGTTGGAGACGCGTTCCTTTATTTGCGGCTTCGAAAAGAATGATTACCCGGCTTAATTGTGTAGTTTTCTTTCCTAAAGAATTATGTTAGTGCAATGCTTAACTTCGCTTTACCTGGCCCAACTAACATAGCCGTCCACGATACAGCTGAAGATCCTGGTTTTGTGAAAGCGGCCCTTGACTTCCCTGAAGATGTTTATCTAGCTGCAGAAGCGATCCGCATTTTGCCCCGCAATATTGCACCGTACATTGCATTCCATATCTTGCCCAAAGTTGATATTGGCTAACACTGTATAGCTTTGTTGCGAGACTATTGACACATAGTCATCGTTCAACATCAGTCATGTATGAATACCTCTCACCACTTGTAAAACAGAGAATGGAAAATGCAGATACAGGGTCCGGAGACTGCAATGATATACAAGCAGTAAGTCAGCTATGACCCAAGGGGCCGTTCCATTTCGGCTATATGATGTAGCGGACTTCCATCTGCCTCTTACCCACTTCCACTGGAAACATGAAAGAAAATATCTGACGCCAGTGTCAGGATGATTGCGTACAATGGCTCATCGATACAATTCCCAAGTCTGAGGTCTGGAGTGTCGATAGACTGGTAGGTGAAATTATGGCAATATGGTACGGATCCCTCCACACCTTGGCCATTGTAAGTTACCTCTAAAAGCTCTCGCAGCCCAATTAGAAGCTCTTCCACTAACCATTTATCATTAGGCGACTACATACGCTCTCGTCGACCTGTACTCTCATCCGGAATATTTAACTTCATTGAAAGCCGAAGTAAACGGCCCACTATTTGCACAATTTGAAACGACGGCTACAGGTTTGCCGGAGCTTGATAGCTTCCTCAAAGAATCGGCAAGATTAAGTGCATTTGAGAGCAGTAAGCTTCGTTTTGGACACTAGAATTGATTATGGTATTGACGTTGCAACAGCTGGAATACGACGCCATGCTCTTGAGGAATTCAAGTTTTCGGATGGCCTACGGATTCCAAAAGGCACAGAGGTGAGCGTTCCATACCGCACCATGATGCGGGATGACGAGTACTTTTACAATGCTTTGACTTTTGACGGCCGACGATTCTTAAAAAACGCAACTGGACCAGAGATTGTCGAAAAAGAATCATCCATGCTCTCTGACCGAACAGACTCTTGGCTGGTATGGGGCGCGGGACGAATCTCGTGGTAAGTTTGACCCTAAGCTTGCAGACAGAAGGGCTGACGAAGTGGAAGTCCTGGTAGATTTTATGCTGTCGTAGTCCTGAAGCTCGTTCTCTCGCAAATCCTCACAGGCTACGAGTGTGAATTGGAAGAAATCAAGGGGTCGAGATCTGTTCAATGGAGGACTGCTTTGATCCCAAAGACTAGCATTACTTTGAGAATGAGACCTCGAGCAAAGGATTAGATGATGTGGTAGATAGATCTTGAGATCGAAAGAAATTACACGAACTGTTTTTGATCCCTCACAGATATATGGCAATGTCATTTTGATTAAGGTTAAAGATTTACTCCCGAGCATTTCCACCAGCTTGCGCAAAGAAAAGTAAATTGTTTGCATTACAACATTGTATTCATTGCAATATACATCAGATGGTTTTTTGTATCGGCGAGATACAGTAAGTCGGATGGACTTGCGTTCGAGGTTATAAATTCCTTCTGATTAGGGCGGCTGCAGCTGGAGACGACTTAGATTGCAGACACAGGTTTCTTTCCTGGTTCAACCCAATTTGAAGAATCAGCTCACTTCTGCATGCTCATGTAGAATCTGTGGTGCTGACATACTAGCGGTGGCAAACTACTCTCGCAATAGACTGGGAATTGAGCGCCGTTAGCGATGCTTTGTCCAATGCAGCGAATAAGCGTGATGCCTGTCAACTTTCTGCCCTTAGTATTCAAACTCAATGGCATTCCGTAAAGGTAATAAAACTCCCAGCCTGCTGGTTTGTGTCGAAAATACCATGGCTGCAAGGTGGAATACATACCAAATACCTGATGCTTGAAGATAGGGAGGCAGAAAAGTGGAGCTCATTCGGCTCACCCTTTCTACCAAAATCTACCCTTAGTAATCTGTTTTCCGGGCAGACAGATGAGAAATAAACGTTTTTGCCCTTCCTCTTAATTCTATTACATCTATCAGGCCAGCTTTACTTCCACATTCGTTTATAGGATATACCTCCCTAAGAAACTAGAATGCATTTCTGACCACGCAAAGACACCGAAAATGACAATCCAGTCCATTCGTCTGATGATGGTGGCAAGATTCAAGAAGGATTTGAGAAAGCCGAGTCTGAAAAGACTTTGTCTACAATGCGAGTTCTCACTTTGCTTGTCGTATCACTTGAGTCTGCGCCATCAACCGCTCCCAACGTATAGTCTTGCTGATAGCTCTTGAATAGTACCCACGAATCCTCACTGTCAGTAGTAGAATCTCATAATTGACTGATTGGCTTTGGGATAGTGCTATCAATCCACACCATTAGCCCGAAGATCACGATCTAAGGAAGTTATATTGCTCACAAGGAAACAAACCATCACATAACAGACCTGGTTTCACTTCCAGGTACTTCAATTACAAAGTAATTTATTAAGACGAGCAGGTTCTTATTAGTAAAAGTAAGAATATGTAGTGACCACACCCCTCGTCGTGTCAATTCCTTGTTTCGAGACGGCAAAGTCATATTGGTTTCGAAGCCCGTGAGGTCTCCCCCCCTCTTCACTTTAATCGTAGCTACCAATTAGAATAATGCCCTTAAAGCTGGAGATCATCGAAATTGCAGAGTTCGTGTGTGAATCGGAGCGAGGCAATTCACCAGCCTCTAACACCACCATTGTAAACAACCTTGCCTCTATCGGTCGGCATCTCTCTCGCCATTTATCACACTCAAAACAAGACTTGCACCTGTTTCCGGTTCTGATGCCCCCATTTTGCACATCATATCTGGAGGACTGTTCAATTCGGTGGGCAAGAATCCTGGGCAAATGCCCAAAACTCTCAAATTAGACCTAGCCGGACCTTGAGCATAGCATGCCATTAGCATGTTCAGGGTTGCCTTGCTGGTGCAATCGGCAGTAGCTTTCATTTGTGTAAGGGTGTGTAGAGGATCAGAGCGTGCGGTGATTGAGCCCAATACAGTGGTGATGAACAGGAGGACGGAGTAGATGATTTCTCAAGCAGAGGCATAGGTACTTCCGTAACGCGAGTGGAGCCAAGTAGATTGACGGAAATACATTCCGTCAAATTGTCTACAATACCGGGCAGCTTATTCGAGACACCAGCATTGCTGATGAGAATGTCAAGTTTTCCGTACTTTTCCTTGATATAACTAACGGCTGCATCAATGGAATTGGCGTTTGTGGAATCGAGTCCGACGGTAGAGATATTGGACTGGTGTGTTTCAGTCTGGCTGTCTTCTTGGATACCACAAATGACATGATATGAGCGAGAGAACGAAGCGATAGCTTTAGCAGTTGCGAGACCTAAGCCGCGGCTAGCACCTAGTAAATTTTAGGTTCAAACACTTCTATATGCCCGAAAAGACACGTTACTTCTTAGTGATTAGGTCAATCTTCTCGGAGGCTGCCTTGTTCTGCTGTGACTTGATGTGGCTTGATGTGTGCTGGTGTTTTTATCGAGAATTATGTAGGTATAGGAGTTATCGGCTAATGACGCCTTGATCGGTTAACAACAGGACCCCTCTTCAGAGTCACTGTTAGGAATTAGCAAGTATGAACTCTAAACATATCTATGTGTTGCATCTGGCATGGCTCACTGTATACGCCATCACCATGCATCTTGCATCGAGAGGGCATGCTGCCCCCCTTTTGAACATTCGCGTACCCATTGGGTTTTAATCGAGGTAGGAACATCCGGCCAAGCACTCTCCAAGTGATGGAGGAAAACTAGTATGCAAAGCCATAGCTACATGTACATGTATTTCTTTGTTTATTACCAACTTTCATTACCAATTTTGGTGGTTGTTGCATGTTGCATTGCAACAATAGGAGATTCAATGCTGCAATCAACGTTGTTGGAAATCAGCCAGCTGGTGGCTCTTAGGAAGTTAAGATTAAAATTATAAGCATCCTTTGCGTTCCCCCAAAATTCTGGAGGGGTCATTCGATATCAACTTTACCTTTCTATTCTCATCAGCCTTGCTCGCTCCCAAGTCAGCTGATAGGAACTAGCCATGACATTTGCCGGATTGATTTCTACCCTCGCTCGAACGCTTTCACCAGGGGCGGAGATTCTCACAGATTCTTCTCAGGACAAATTCAAAATCGTCCTAAAAAAGGTGGTCGAGCATAATTGCACACACCTTAGGAGTAATCCTGAGGCCAGCCCACGAAGTTGATCCAGCGATCTTACGTTCTGTTATCGATGGTGGTCCTAGCAACCGGTACTGGTAACACAGTCGGAGTCATCCCTTTCTGTCTTGGGGGAGGTACGAGTACTTTATCTGGTGTTATTAGTTTCGGGTGCGACCAAATGTTAGCAGCAAAGATCATCACTGCTGATGGTACACTGATATACACAAGTGCAGAGGCTGAACCCGAACTCCCGTGGGCGATCAAAGGAGCTGACAAACTGCTTGGTGTTGTGCTAGGACTGACCTTGAAGATCTGTCCATTGTTAATCTTTAGCCAGGCACCGTCCTAATGTAATAACCGGCAAAAATAAAGTGCCCCCTATATGCACATACACTTTCTAGTGTAACGCTTATACTATATGTGCGATCCGCTACAGCTAAGAAATGAGCTCGCTTATAAAAGCACCGGCCTACGAACGTATAGGATAAGGAAAAGAAAAGCGGGAGCGCTTTTCCAAATGGAGGGAAAGGCATCGCGGGAATAGAGGGAAACCGCACTGCTTTTGGTATAGGGACTGAGGGACAGGGCGCGAGGAGTACCGTCAGGTATAGCAATGGGCTATATAAGGGAGGCGCGCGGGGAGGCCTTGCCTCCGTCGCGGGCCCGTCTCTAATACCCTTCGGGAGGTCAGAACTAGCCAATCTACGTCGAGACGTAAATAAATAAATCTTTAGTTCTCCATTGGGTATGCATTGGATTAGTACATTTTTGTATTCTTTAGATCGTGCGATAGATGTTTGTGGTGCAATGGAACGGTTGATGACCACTAAGAAGTACAACACATCTGGAATTATGATGGTAATAACGCCACCGCCAGCATTTCAACCAATTCTTGCTGTTGCGCCTCAGTTTATGTGAGTCTCCGTCCTGCTTCAATCTTCTACCTTCAGTCCTAAGCATGGGGGCCTGGCTGCGTGCGCCAAAGGATGGCTGAGCCAAATGCATGGCAACCTTATTCACAGCCCGGAATACAGCGGAGATGCAGCGGAAGCATCTCATCCATTTCAAGCTCTCACAGATCTCAATCCAATCATGTCATCGTCATCAACGCTACATTACCCGAATTTGAGCGACCACTTTAGATTTCGCCTTCGCAAGAGGGGATTTCTAACGGTTCAGCCTGGCAGGCTTTCCTGGATTCAGAACCTAAACTTTTCTAAAGGTCATCGAAATTTATCAAGAGTTGTTAGCAACTTGTCCTGACGCTGGCGCCACGGGTCACACCTTCGAGTGGCATATTGGAACTTCCACATTAGCGCCCACCAATTCGGCATTTGGCAATGGCAATATTCATTTATGATTGCAAGAGATATTCCCAAGGATATTCATCACACCCATGCTGATGCTACTCTCTTCGGTGCATAGCAATTGCTTCTCATGGTACCACAAGGCAGGAAGCCATGACATCGTCCGAGACTTTGAGAACAAAGTGATTGCAGCTATGAGAGATGGTCACCCTGAAGAGGATTGGGTTGATTATGCCAACTGTACTCGTACAGACCCCATTCAAAGACGATATCGAGGAGCCGAAAGATTACAAAAGTTGAAGTCATTAAAACAGAAATGGGATCCGCAAGGTGTTTTCACCAGACGATTGTTGTGATTTTCATCGAGGGACGTCCATTGGCGATTGAAAATGAGAAGGAAGAATAGATGATAGCATAGCATTATTGACAATGATTGAATTTCACGTTGTGAAATCCAAGATCCAACAGGTCAAACCGTTGAGATTGATTTAAAGCGTCCAACGATGATCTTCATAATTATCCATGGGTCAACTGGGATGGTGGATGGTGGATGGCGGATGGCGGATGTTGGATGTTGGATGTTGGATGTTGCATGTTGGATGTTGGTGGATGTTGGATGATTTGTAAGGATGGCACAGACCCAAATTTTTGAAATTAAATTACAGTCAACCTTATTTATCCATGGGTTGATTACTAGGTACTGTATGCATGCCAGTGACCGGGAACGGGAGTGGAAGTGGGAGTGTACAGTATGGTTCTTTTGATTAATTGATCTTAAATTGTAGGGGCCGGTGAGCTTGAAGATTAGAAAAGAAGCGTGAAAAGAATTTTGAAAGAATTACCTAGGTTGTGGAATCAATCAGTAGATTTTTCATTTACTCGAATGTAAGGTAGGTAGGTAGGTAGGTAGGTAGGTAGGTAGATAGATAGATACCTAGGTACGTATCTTGGATAATGATAATATGGTACCTTGGTCCTGGAATAATGAGTACTTTACTACATCTGCCTCATCGTCGCTACTTGTAATCTTGATCCATGGATCCCTAGTGGCCACTGATATTCAAGACCTTGTCTGAGAAGAGAAGCTTCTTCAAAACTTTACCGCCGTCATGTAATTCTGATGCTCACATGAGAGAAGCTGGGATAGCCTGGTACATCGGTCACCTGCGGGGAATATAAAGATCATCATACATGTATGTAGGTGCAGAAAAGTTAAATAAAGCTAAAAAAGACCCTTGATCGTACGGTGCGGTAGGCTGATGACCCATGATATACAGGAGTAAATTGCTATGGGGCAATTCTGAGTTTGTTTGAACAGGACAGTAGAGGATAGTAGAGGATAGTAGAGGACAGTAGAGGACAGTAGAGGACAGTAGAGGACAGTAGAGGACAGTAGAGGACAGTTAACGGGATTTATGATTGCATTGTATTGACTTGATGTTGATATCCATGGATGGATCCGGAAGTATATGCATACCTAGGTACAGAGTATGGACAGTACCGTCCGTCTGCAGGTTTAGATTTGCAATATACGATGGACCCTGTATGATCCATTTATTTATATGACGGGAAGATCTGAAGTTATTTAGATCTCAAGTGATTTAGATTTGGTCAAGTTTGTATGTATCAATATCAGTATAAGGAAATAAGTGTGAATACATACATCTTGTCTGTGTGTGTAGGTAGATGAAAGAAAGGGGAAGGATTGTAGAAGCGATGGAAGAAGTGGAAGCCCAAGTATTTAATTGCTTGACTTGGATGTGATGGGATGAGAAAGAAGAAATGAACGAACGAACGAATGAATGGAGTGAATGGATGGAGTGGATGGGGTGGATGGATGAATAAATAGATGAAGAAATAAACGAATAAACAAATGAAGGGGGTGTGGATGAATGAACGAATGAACAAATGAATACTTACTTTTATAGAGTACAGTCTTCTTCTTATTCTTCTTATTCTTCTTCTTCTCGAGGTCTCCAGGGCTTCTTCATTCATGATTTTTGGTAGTTAGTAATCAATAGTCCGTAATGAATTGATTAATTGATTGGTTGATTTATTAACCAATTAATCAATTTAATTAATTAATCAATCAACCAACCAATCAACCAATCAATCAACCAATCAATCAACCAATCAATCAACCAATCAATCAATCATTTATGAATACAGATAAATACTAGCAGATCGATCATCCATCCTTGTCTCTCTGCAGTATCCATCTAGGTAGTTCCAAGATTCTCCCCCATACAGTAATAATAATAAGCAGGCAATGAATGATGATGGATGATCTTCCAAAGAGACCGTTCGCCGTTTACCGTTATGCCCTATCACGGGATGAAAACAATCGATCCATGTAGCATATGCGATCATCATGTGAGATTGCAGATTTCCAGATTTCCAGATTTCCAGATTTCCCAGATTTCCAGATTATCATCAATGTAGATGCAGGTGGGTTGACCTCATGAGATACATCATACAGACTACATCCATGAATACATATACTCTCTCTACTAATAAGGTACCCGTGGACGTACTTACTCGACTTATTAGATACCTATCACATGTCTTTGAGTATACTTGAATAGCAACCTTGTTATTGTTGGATTGATTGTTATCTTGAATTCACGCTTTCTGCTCTTCATCCTTGTTTTCATTGCATGGATGAATGAAGAATATTCAGGATAACGAGGAGGTCCGGGTAGATATATCTTTCGACGAAGTATACGGAAAACAAGATTCTCGACCTTCTCTCAACCAATTGAGATTAATGATAGATAGAAGTGATAGAAGTGATGTAAGTGATGTAAGTGATGTAAGTGATGTAAGTGATAGAAGTGATAGAAGTAAAAGGTATTATGTATGTATATATGTATGTGTATATATGTGTATGTATGTGTATGTATGTATGTATGTATGTATGTATGTATGTATGTATGTATGTATGTATGTATGTATGTATGTATGTATGTATGTATGTATGTATGTATGTATGTATGTATGTATGTATGTATGTATGTATGTATGTATGTATGTATGCATATATGTATATCATGGCTTTTCCCCCTTTGCTTGGTTCTTTCCTTCTTTCCTTCTTTCCTTCTTTCCCTTCCCCCCTTCCAAGGTGGATCAGAATGAATTGATATCTGACCCCTCCCTCCTCCTTTCCTCCCTTCCTCCCTTCCTCCCTTCCTCCCCTGGTCAATGAAGGTGGTGGTGGTGGTGGTGGTGGTGGAGTAGAAATTCATCCACGTCATGGGGAAGGAAAATCACATCCTGCATGAAAACCTGGTCAGATTATGATGATCGTAATATCTACTAGGGAGTAGTAGCAGCAGCTACCCAGGTGATGAATTGTATAAATGATGAAAAGAATAATTCTACCATGATAGAATGAATTATATCCAATGCCCAGGTGCTTGATTGTGATGTACAAATAACTTGGAATGGAAACCACCATATAAATCTAATAAGAATATAGTAAATGAGGCATATATATACCCGTGGACATGTATGTAGATATATATATATGTATATGTATGTATGTATGTATATGTATGTATATGAGTATATGTGTATATATATATATATATATATATATGTATGTATGTATGTATGTATATGTATGTATATGAGTATATGTGTGTGTATATATATATATATATATATATATATATATATATATACACACATACATATGGATGGATATACATACATACATATACGTACATATACATACATATACATACATATACATACATACATACATACATACATACATACATGCATATATACCCGATATCTATATATATAACATTTACACTTTATGAATAGCTAATTATATATTATATCTAACATTTCTTATCAACTTAAACATGTACGTATATATTGATCAATCTTGATATCATTCATAGATACTCATGCTTTTCAAGATTATCTATCTACTCATTGATTCATTTACCTACTCACTTATTACTCTTCTACTCTTCTATTCGTCTACTCTCTTACTTATAAAATATGTTATCCTTCCTCTCTCCCTTTTGATCAATCCATCCATCTATATACCAAAACAAAGAAGGAAGAGAAAAAAACTTACCTTGGAAGATATTAGATACTTTCTTCTTCCATGATACCACATCCATTATATCTACCCGTGGACCCTTTATATTTCTGTGCGGAAGCGTCATCATTTCATCTTCTCTTTATCCTATTCGCCTCACAAAGCAAAACACGCATGGAAAAGGCTATTTATATTTATCATCGGTAAATTCATCTCCAGCTGGGCAGGAAGGAGAGTCGCCTGTTTTGAACATCCATATCATATCTCATCTACATCATATAATAATAACTAATACTACAATACTACAATACTACATACAATAATTATACGACATCACATACATACATACATACATACATACATACATACATACATACATACATACATACATCATTCTTCCCCTTCTCTCCTCAATTTTATTAGATCTCTCAAAAATATTCTTCTCACTGTTCTCATTTTGAAAGATTCAAAACAATACATCCCTAGGTAGGTAGGTAGAATACAATATTTCATTATCTACATACAATCTATTTATTCAGTCCTCTCTGTTCTCTCAGTTCTCTCATTCTCTCATTCTCTCACTCTCCCATTCTCCCATTCTCTTATTATTCTCCCAGATCCAAAAACTCATTTGTTTCTCAAACATCAATCTCAAATAATCAAAATTTCCTTGTTCTTGTTTTAACTTTTAGCCGTCTTTCATTCATTCATTCCCGTGTCTAATGTCCTTGACCCTTCTTATTAGCACATAACCCAATTTAGCTTGAGCAGCTACGTCAACAATCTACCACCACCCACCCACCATCATCGACTTCCCTCTCTCTGCGCACTTATTATTACGTTTCGCCTCAACCTTATTAATTGGTCATGTCTACCATCGGCACCAATTCCGCAATTCCTGCTCCATCACAATCATACCTTGATCGAGGATACGGTGCTGCAAGCACTCCACGAGCTCGTCCACAATCTCAAATTCCCAACGGGGATCCTGCAGTCACAGATTTCGGTACAGACAACCTTGAACCTCCTGCCAATACCCAAAATTCACAGGGAAAATTCAACGAGGAGTGGGACGCAAGTCAACGAGGTAGTTCGATAGTAGACGGCCATATGCATCGATCACATTCAGTCATGTCGCAAGGCGATACGTTAATTCCCTCGAGAGGTGGAACACTCAAGAAGAAAGCTTCTTTGAAGAGAGGCGGCAGCAGACGAAGTTCAAGGGCCGGTAGTGTCCGCAGTTTGGTCGTTCATCCACAAGGGGATATCGACGACTTGCACAGTGCTTTCTATTCTCCCGTCCCTACAAGTGGCAATCCCACCGAGATATTAGCAAACAGATTCCAGTGTAATTATGAACAACCTCTTGTCTTGGTGGCAATCTGCGACAGCATACTAACGATTGTTTCTGCACACAGCGTGGCGTAAGGTCCTCAAAGATCTTATTGTTTATTTCAAAGAAATCCAAAGTCAATATGAGCACCGAGCAAAGAGTCTGTTGAAGGTCTCAAATGTCATAAATAACACGACGGCACCTTCTGCCTTTTTACCGGCTGGTGGAATCGATGATGCTCTCCAAATCCTTCGCAACTACCACAAGGCCGCCATTGCAGAGGCAAACAAGTCCAGAGACATCGAGCAAGATGTTATTCTTGCGTTGACCGGCTTGCGCAGCGATTTGCAACAGAAGATCAAGGAGATCAAGGGCTTATCGGGCGATTTTAAAAATTCCGTGGACAAGGAGATGGACGCAACTCGAAAAGCCGTGACCGCGTTACAAGAGGGCTTGGGTCAGTCGGATGTTGACCCCTCTCAAATGACCGGCAAGCATGACCCATATTTGCTCAGGCTTGCTGTGGATCGTCAGGTCGAGAAGCAAATTGACGAGGAGAATTACCTACACCAGGTATGTTTCAATCGTGTTTTCACCACGGCTTAGGAACTAACATCACCAGGCGTACCTTAATTTGGAAGCCTCTGGGCGTGAACTCGAGGCAATAGTAGTGGGAGAGATTCAAAAATCTTACAACGCTCTCGCAGGTATCTTGAAACGTGAGGCGGATGGTGCTTATAACGCCATGGACGAGTTACGTACGGGTCCAATTGCCATGCCAAAAGATCATGAATGGACTGCATTTGTAGAAAATGATGAACATTTCGTTGACCCTAAGATTCCTGTAAGGAGAGCCGAGATTATCAGATATCCTGGTCAGGATAACGAGCTTGCTGGGTGCATCAGAGAGGGCCTCCTCGAGAGAAAGTCTAAATTCCTCAAGGTAACTAACCTCTTACTCCCACAACAGCCCTGGCGAGATATCCTGCTAACTTCAACTCAGTCGTACACGTAAGAGATCATATCAGTGATCATCCAACGTATTGTACTAATGTTGATTCTAGTCCTGGCTGGTACGTCCTTTCTCCTACTCATCTACATGAGTTCCGTTCTGCGGATAAACTTCAAGCGCCCATCATGTCTCTCTACCTCCCCGAGCAAAAACTCGGTTCTCATTCAAACGAGGGAGGATCCTCCAACAAGTTTATACTCAAGGGTCGTCAAACCGGGACATTACATCGTGGGCACTCTTGGGTTTTCAGAGCGGAAACGCGCGATACTTTACTCGCTTGGTACGAGGACATAAAGACTCTGACGGAAAAGTCTCCGCAAGAACGGAATGCGTTTGTGCGTCAGCATGTCCGCAGCGTTAGCGGCACATCACAACGGGCGAATTCCATCAGCAGCGACGGTGTTATGGACGAGGAGGACGAAGAACCGTTTTCGACAAATGCATCAGCCATTGTCGGCACTCAAGGACTCAAACAAGAACAGAAACGTCCTGAACCAGGTGGGAGATTTCCCTCAGATCTACAAGTTAATGCGGCGCGTGGCTTACAGGCTCCTCTCTCGCCTTCTAGCGGAAGTTCCCTTTTGGGAGGAGATGCAGAAGATGCAGTAGTCGCTGCTGCAGCTCTGCCCGCGAGTGGTGTTGGCCAACATTATGGAGAGGATCCTAATCCCGCGTCGCCGACACACGCACAGATGATAAATCAAGCTGCTAAAGAAGATGGTGTAAACCCTTATACTTACGAACCTATTCAGAATATGAACACTACGCATGATGATCATCACGAGTTACCTGCCGCTGCTGCAGTTGGCCTCAGCGGCGCTGCTTTGGGCGTTGCAGGTACCGTCGTCTATAACGATCACGAGCTCCAAAAACAACGGGAGCAAGCAGCCATGGAAGCGACAACAATAGCCGCACCTGACACGGATCAACTTCGAGAGCAGGCGGATAGAGAGGCGGCTTTGATTGCTGCCCCCGATGATCATATCCACGAAGGTAACGCGCAACAACAAGCAGACCTAGCAGCCACGGCCATTGCCGCTCCCGATACGAACATGTCTGGCGGACGTAGCCTCGGTGATATCAGTGCCGCCCCGTGGTTTAATGAAGCTCAGGAGACCGCGGTTCTGACAGCTGCCGTACCTAATCCCGAACCAAAATCAGCCGAGACGATTCTCGACCCTCTCGCTAAAGATCTCGAACGTCCAACTTTGGCTGCTGGACAAAACCATCAGAGTGCCGGGAGTATTAGTCAATTGCATGTGCCCGGAGAATTTCCCAGGACCATAACAGAGACAGGAAGCCCTTTTGAGTCGTGAACCCCCCTTTTTTGCATTTACTTTTTCTCTTTATTTTTTTATTTTTTTTTCTCTTTCATTTTGGTAGGACGTAACTGGACTGCTACAGGAACCGGATATTTAGGAGGGAAAGAAGGATTTTTTTTTTTTTTGTGGAGGGGTTCTGTATGTATACCTATTTGGTGGGATGGGGGATTGGGAAGTGATTGGTATGGTACATGGCATGGATGGATGGATTGGAATGGAAAGGGAGGGGCTAGGTTATAAGACTTAAGCATGAGGGTACGCTACGGTATGGTATGGTATAGGTTGGTTTGGTAAAAAAATTTCTGTAATTTTTTCACTCGAGGAGGACGCAATGGAATGCAATGGGGTGGGATAATTTTCTTTGTGGAGTGATTTACTGCTGGCTACTTAGGTGTCGCCAACTAGATCTATCGTGAATATGAAAACATTAGCTTATTTTTTCACGTTCAGTGTCATCTAGCTTACTTTGCCTCATATCTTGCAACCGAAAAATTAAACAATCAGCCGTTGAGTTTGTCAAAGAGGCACACATGTGGAGAAAAGGGATACAACAATGCAGGATGTTTGAGCCGTTTTAAGCCTCTTACTATTACTCTAGACATGAAAGCTCCCTAATAGCTCAGCAATTAAGTAATGGTGGTTGGATACACATGTTGTGATTGCTAGGTAGCTAGGTTACTGTATCTCACATCAAGTTTCCATGTTTGCGGGGACGTCTAGAGTGGAGAATAGAATATATATCCATGGGTAAAACAAGTGCTGGCGAAGAGCATTGTCAAATAACATAGGCGCAAAGTCTCTTCTGGTATTCTTGGCTTTCATATGATCTTTTGGCAGGGCGAGAAGTTTGCTATTAGCCGACCTGAGATCGATGTCAGCGTATTTGCCCTTCCAACAGCAACAACCATTATCACGGGATATGTCCCAAGTAATTACATAGAGAAGGTGAATCAGGCGTGGTAAAAATCTTACTCACTATCGAAGCAGCACTTCCATGGTATAGAATTCATCGCTAGTCAGAAGAAAAGCACCTGTAGATCCAGCTCTTCCGTCCATCCATTCTGGAGCCTGGAATCCAGAGCTCTCACAAAATCTTGAACATGCCTCTCCTCTGCGTCAACATTGCAGGTCTGATACCCAAGAAATGATGGCTTCATCGTATCTGAGGAAGCCTTCCACCCAGAACCATCCCATGTGAGTATTCCCCTCCCAACATGGGCCACCAGGCTCCCATCCTTATTGATCCGAGATTGAAATCGTCAGATTGCGTGGCTGGCATGCCTTTGATCTTCTCAAGATTTACCGTCAGGGGACTTGACGCGCTCGTGATCGAATATCTCCATGTGGTTCCACAACGGCCCACAACCTTTTGGCGGAAGTTTGGGAAGAACTTTCCTCTGTCAGCTTGAGCTTCCAAGGCGGCTTTGACCATATCGCTACCGAAGGGTCAGCAAGGAAACTCTTCTCGCACTACTTATTACTGATTCTCCCCATCTGAGGTTGCGAGTTTTCGTAGAAAGACTCTTGCCTTGTATAGCTAGTTCGCAAAACAAGAGGAGGAAAGGAAGAAAGTCACTCAAAAGGGGGGGAAGGGGGGGGGGGGGGGGGGGGGGGGGGGGGGGGGTCGAAGTCAAGTTTCCAGTATATATCAGAAGTATATCTTCAAATGAGTTGTAATATTTAGAAGATATGCTACTCTAGAAGAGCCTGTCGATACTGGAATATGAATGATGAACGTTGAGATGATCAATGGTCACACTAGCGAACCAATTTCCTAGTGGTCATACCCATCTCAACACAATACTTATTAGTAAACGGCGTATATACACAACCGTGATGTTGGACAATGAATGTGGTATTTAAACAAGCCGATAGACATGGAGTACCTACCTACCTACCTACTTACCTAGCTAGCTAGATACAGATGAGGGTCATGTCACATTCACATGTTTAGTTGTTAAACCCATTCACCATACAAGGGAGGATTGTTGGTTGGAAGTACTTTTTGTAAGCCAATATATCAATCAACCAATCATATAATAATTTTAACAACTTATTTGAGCTAGTCGCGAACTTAACACGAAAATTCGCCAAGTTGAGTGAGTAAAAGACACGCATCCCAAGGATTTCTTTTCCTATCCTTTCCTAGTCCCATAGAGCATCTCGCCGTCTTCCCATAGCATATATTTTCTCACCACCATAACCTAGAATACAACAAAACCAACAAATATAATCGCATCCTTGTATCCCTGCCGGGGAATTTTATCCAGGATATTAGCTTCCCTCCAAACACCAAATTTCTGCTGCCCAACGTGTGCAGAAGGAACATTATAAGAAGAGCCATCAATTTCATATACAAAGTAACGTAGTCGTGAGAACAGAAGTTGATGCCGTGAACATCAAAGTGAATCGTAAACGTAAAACAAAAATAACAAAAATTACATCAGGGTAGTAGATCACCGCCTAGTTGCATACCAAGTCCAGTATGCTTAGACGCAGGACTTTCACGCATTGATGGGCTTGCATTTGGGGGATGAAAGTTTTCAAACGTCAAGCGCCTGCGTGCAACAGCAGTTAATGGGGTTTTCGCGGCTCTTGGAGTCCAAGTCGTTTGAGCGGGACTTGGTGTGATATTGACAAAGTCGGCAAAGTCGAATCCTTGCGAGGGCGTGGCCGGTGCACCAAAAATGGAAAGACTACCGCTATAACTAGGAGTCGTCATCATAGATGATGGCAAATCAAGCTTCCGGGACGGTGGGGTAGATGGTGGTTGCATGCTAGTTCGTGTAGCGGGATTTGCGGGGCTACTGAGGTACAGTAAGAGATCTGCTTCTTCTTGAGCGGACCTGCCATTGCCCTCTTTGTTTCGACGATGCGGATTGCCTCTGCTTCGAATAGGCGATGGGGTTCGCGGAGACGAGGGTCGGACATTAAAAGAATGTAGGGGAAGGTGGTCATCCTCATCATCAGACGGGGCAGCAAAGTTCGGAGAGGTAAGATTATCTGGCATATGCGAAGATCCTCTGTAGAAGGATATATCCGGTCCTGCCGAGGTAGTAAAGTGAGGTTTGCGTGGCTTGATAGGGGATGACTGAGTGAACTGGCGGTGGTTCTTCCAAGAGCTATTTGGGTGACGTAGTAATCTACTCGGAGTGGGAGAGGAGCGAACCCTCTTTCGAGATCCAGTAGTTGAGCTTGGTGGTTGGAAAGTGGTGTGGTACGACCTCTTCCTGGGCCCAGTGCTGCTACCACTTGATGCAATTCGATCGGAAAATATGGCAGCAGCTTTCAAGGGGGAACTCAGTAAGGTTCTCTGGTTCGAGTAGGGTAGATCAGATGCCACACTGGAGGATGAATCTGACAACATGTCTCCGCTTGAGGTTGGCCGTCTTCTCCTCAGTTCCTCTTCCATCCTCGGCTCTATTGTATCCAGGGTAAGATCCTCCCAACCTCGTTCGGTTTTGAATTGTGCGAGCGCCAGTCGATTCTGCAGTTTCCGGGCCATCTAGACAAACATAGGATTAGTATAGCGTTGGGGGAGGACTTGACCTAAATGGCACAAAAGAGTCTGTCTACCTTGCTCAACTCAGCTCTTTTTAGGATTGCACCTGCTACCTCCTCTGGCTGTCTTTTCCATGGGGAAGCCATCTCTATTAATATCCAAATTCTGCTGCAGAGATTTTATCTTCTTGCTATTGAGGTTATGAAAGAAAGGTACTCCAATGGTAGATGACTAGAAAACTAGAAATTGTTGAAGGGAAGCAGAGAAGGTCGGCTCCAAAAGTGAAATTAGCCTTAGCTTCTTCCACCTGGTTTTTTTTTTTCTCAAGTGAGTTTTCCGTTGCGGGTCAACAGCAATGTGGATAAAAGGATTGTGCCGAATTTTTGTTTAAAATAAGATATATCGAAAAGAATTGGAGTTATGGCATAATATTTTGGAGGGGGGGGGGGGGTTGAAGAAAAGGTGAATGAATTGTCCGGTGGTAGAGTGGTAGAATGGTAGAATGGGTTTCGGATTGAAGACGAAGAGGTTGGAATTCCGTTTACTCCATTCCTGGTGCTCTCTGCTCTGCTACCAAGGTTATTTTGACCTACCTACCTACCTTACTTATCGCTAACAGGGGAGGCAAGTGGTCAGACTGAGCTGCTAAGGGGCTATTGGTCTAGCGGGCCGGTGAGATAGATGTAAGTTTGGCGGTCTTTCGAACACTCAAAGGAATAAAAGGACGGACGAATTGTAAAGTTTACAAGTGTCAAGAGACCCTCGAGGATAAATATGTATTATCTGGCATGAAGTAGAAGTAGAAGTAGAAGCAGAAGCAGAAGTAGTGGTGGTGGTGGTAGTGGTGGTGGTGGTAGTGGTAATGGTAGTGGTAGTGGTAGTGGTAGAAGTAAAAATAGAATAGAAGTAGAAATATAAAACGTTGTCATTGACCAATAGTATATAGATGAATACTAAAACCAATACTAAAACTAAAGAAGACCAAAACTTAATCATATATTATTAAATAAACATATTAGTTAATTACTTAATTGATGTGGTTTTTTTATAATCTAGAAGAGGATAGAGTATTTACTTGCTTATTTGTCAATACCTTATTAGATTTTATATTATATTATACAATTATTATATAATATTAATTACTATATAATAATAAGGATTAGAGCATGTTGAGTTTTATATTAAGAGAATTAAAATAATAGATATATTAATGAACATTATAAACGTTCCATTAGATAGCATTTGTTAAATTATATATTAGACTAAATTTAAGTTTAAAAGGCCAACTATACAGTTATTTAGATATATAATCATAGCATATATATAAAAATAAATCATAAATAGATATCTACCTATCTTTACCTTATCTTCTCTGATATCTAAAATAGACAAGTAGTATTGTAGATGTATTAATAGGAAATAATGAGCCGTAGTGTATGAGATAGGTAACATACTTAGATAGGGACCGGTTTATATGATTGTATAGCACATAGTAGTAGTAGTTAGTAGTAGTAATAGTAGTAGTAATAGTAATAGTAATAATAATAATAGTAGTAGCAATAATAATAATAATAATAGTAGTAATAGTAGTAGTTAGTAGTAATAATAGTAATAATAGTAGTAAATTATTGTATATATCACGGGCGAATCGCATGGTCAGCGTAGCTATAGCTATAGATAGATCAAATCGATTATGAATTATTACTACTAATAGTAGTAATAGTAGTAGTTAGTAGTAGTAATAATAATAGTTAGTAGTAGTAGTAATAGTATTCATTTTCATTTAGCGAATGAGGGGCTGTATAGCACATAGATATATCCATGGGTAGCTTTAATAGTTGCCTAGGTGTATTAAGGTTAATATTAGTATATCGACGAATGCATATGGTCATTATGTAAATCATACAATATACTTTGGCAGATGAGTTTTGTTTGGTTCACTCTAATCTGTATTTTTATAGGTAGGTAAGTAGGTAGGTAATATGTATGTATGTATGTATGTATGTATGTATATATGTATGTATATATGTATGTATATATGTATGTATATATGTATGTATGTATGTATGTATGTATATATGTATATATGTATGTATATCCATATGTATATCCATATGTATATCCATATGTATGTGTGTATATATATATATACCTACCTGATCTTTATTAGTATATTTCCAATTTACATACCTATTTACCACTTGCTTACCTATCTATCTCATACTCATTATCCTCACGGACTGTCCTGAGATGAACAAGAGATGTTGAAGAGTTGAGAATGACTCGGGAGTGGAGATGGCTGGAAAATAAATTTCATCAAGGGCATTCATGGATTTGGATAACCAACCTCATACTGCCTCCACAGGGAAATCCTAGTAATGCCCAGACACCAATAATAAAGATAGCTGGAGGTATGGAGTACTTTGTATGCACGTTCCCCGCTCTATTAATCGTCTTTAAATGATGAATACTACTTATTTATTATTTATCATTGATTTAACTATGATATAATACCAATCTCTTATAATATCATATAATACCTACTATTATATCAATCTCTTATAATATCATATAATACCTACTATTATATCAATCTCTTATAATATCATATAATACCTACTATTATATTAATCTCTTATAATATCATATAATACCTACTATTATATTAATCTCTTATAATATCATATAATACCTACTGTTATATTAATCTCTTATAATATCATATAATACCTACTATTATATCAATCTCTTATAATATAACCTAATACCTCTCTACCTAGGTAGGTAGGTAGGTAGATAGGTAGTAGGATTTTAATATATCTATCTACTTGTATATCCTTTCAACATTACATCATTCTACCCTAAGGTTCAATCTATTTATCTATCTATCTATTTATTTATTTATTT
>PDUE01000011.1:0-41619 GCA_002909645.1 Monilinia polystroma | reverse complement strand
TATTTATTTATCTATCTATCTATCTACCTATCTATCTATCTATCTATTTATCTATTAATCCATCTATCAATCCATCTATCAATCCATCTATCAATCCATTTATTCATCCATCTATTCATCCATCCTATCATTAACAAATATAAAAGAATAAAAAAAAGTTAACAAAATCATCAAATTAATTTAAAACTTCACTTCACTTCACTTCACTTCACTTCACTTCCTTTCACGCCGTCGTTCATTGTTCATTGTTTATCGCTCATCATCCATCATCCATCATCCATCAATCTACCTACTACTGTCTGTCTTCCCTTGATACCAACCACACATAACCTTCGTTTTTTCTTGTTTCCAAACAAAAGGATCAACCTTCATTTATTTATTTTTCCATTTATCGAGCCATTCGTTTCCCCATTTTAATAAATATCCCTGAAGAACCTCTTTCCCATCCCCATGAATCACCAGGGGAGGGGGCCTCAATCAAGGAAGGAGCTTCGTCATCTTATTATTATGGTACAGAAGAGTTACGAGAGCAGTCGCAGGATTTAAAACAACTCCTCCTCTTTTTCCAACCTTATCCTCCTCTGACTGCTAATCGAGGAAACATTGACTTCTGGAAGAATAAAAAGAAGAAGACGAGAAAGAAGAGAAAGAAGAAGAAAGGAAGAAAGGAAGAAAGGAAGAAAGAAAGAAAGAAAGAAAGAAAGAAAAACGTACATCTCCAAGAGGTCTGCCATCTCCCTCACCCCCCCCAAAAAAACATCATTTTCCATTTCCTTCCTTGATACAATAACTTGGAGCTAATCAATTGTTCTTCCTGTCTGTTAGCTATTAGCCATTAGCTATTACCTACACTCCTTGCTCTAGCTACAGCATGGCCCCCTCCTTCTTGAAGGATTTGAAGAGGCGTTCTAAATCCAGCGCCAAAACAACCGACTCCAGTACCGGGGAGTCTAATGCCAGTAATGTAAGCAATGGAAGTGGGCTTAGAAGCAACACCTTCACTTCGAGCAACTCGCAAAGTTCCTTAAATTCTTCATATGGCGCTACAACCCCACCAGTTATGCCAAATTCACAATCATCCTCAAACCTCAATAGCATAGGAGCAGGTCGTCCAACAGTTTTGACCACTGCATCAAATAGACAAAGTGTTTCTGGGATGTCGGGCGTAGGATCCCCTTCTTCGAAATCGGCTCTGCCCGTCTCGCCATATTCGCCCCGAATTCTGTCTATTTCTGACAACACTTGGGTAGGCTTTCTTGTTAGTGATTCGGGATTTGGCAGAACTAACAAATCCGGAATAGGTATACCAAAAGGTGTTATCGATATATGGCACAATATCAGATCCGTCAGAAGTACAAATAGACGGAACGCTCACAGTCACTCGTCTGGATGATGGGTTTCCTCCGACCTACTGGCCGGTCTCCGAGTCCCATTTCAAGGCACTTGTCTACCTTACCCCGGGACCCAATCGATTGAGATTCGACTTCACATCTCCCAAACTTGCGAATAGCAACTCTCCTAACCCCATACATTCCTCTTTCCTCACTCTTCACATGCTGCCAACCCTTACGAATCCACCACTTCAACTGGTTATACTACTCGGAAAGGATTCACCGGGAACATTTGATGCTGTGCCCTCGCGCATCGAGAGAGAAGGCAATGGCTTGGATATTGCGATACGAAAATTCCGAATGGCAGCTTATCTGTACGTATACTTTCCCTCCATAGAACTGGTGCTATGCTGGCAGCAAGATATTGAGCCATGCTTGCTAGAGTTGGCAGACAGAATCGGTCTGGCCGCGATGGCCTTGAGGGTCAAATTGTTTCTCCGAGATGTGAGACATGCAATTTGGCCAAGTGCCATATGCTATTAAGCGTAGTCCTACTCATCTAGATGGATATGAAGATCCTTTTTGCCCAAAGAGCATGCACTAACACGGCTCCTAGCTGGCAAGCATTTACCGCTGAACAGATGTATCGAAACAGGCTTGGCAGACGGGCATTTAGATTTGAAGAAGAGTGGATCACCGGCACTTCGAACTATAGAGATCGTGAACTCGGAACCATGAGAAGTGAAGCGAAGATTCATGTTATTCGAAGTTCGAAGACCGTTGCTGAGCTTCGAGATCTCAATGTTGCCCAGCAGAACCAGAATGCTACTCGCCAAGGGGATCTCTTTTCATTCGCCTCTGAAGACGTCAAAAATCACTTTAAGCCTCAGCCAGGCCAGAAGCAGTACGTGGCGGTTCTTCTCCTGGATGCTCACTGGGACAAACAGCACAACATGATCACAGGACACGCCGCCCTTGGAGGTGGAGGCGGCGAGCTCCAACTGGCTATTTTCGGTAGCCAGGCATTGCAAAGTTATCCATCAACCATCGAAGACGTTGTGCCGGCATTTTCTGATTGCACTGTCACGGATACCAATCATGTAGCGAATGACTGTAATGAATCTGGCAGCAATTGGGAAGCCGCCAATATTGGAATAGGTGCCCACCTACATGAAGTAGGGCATTTGTTTGGATGCCCCCATCAAGAGAATGGAGTAATGCTTCGCGACTATGTTAGGTTGAACCGATCTTTTACCATCAGAGAACCTTACTCAACGCGCACAAAATCGAAGGGTGGCCTGGTTTTGCCAAGAGACGAATGCACTTGGCATAGATTGGACACTCTGCGTTTTAGAAGCCACCCATCGTTCGCACTTCCCACTGACCCTCCACGGGGCAGCGATGAATCCATCCAAGTATGGCCTGTAGATAATGGTAGTGTGATTATTACGGCCGCATCTGGGGTGGCGTTTCTCGAAATCTTTACCGACGGCGACGATCTTTGTCATCACTGGCAAGAGTTCGGAGACGGGAATGGCACTGGACCCATCCAACGACAAATCACTCTGACAGAGCACGATTTAAGGAGTCAGCTACCTGAGGACCGCCGAAAGTCGAAACTGAAGCTGTCTGTGAAATCATTCGGTGGTGGCAGCCATGAGGTTGATGATTTTGCTCAGTTGGTTTCAAAGTCGAGTAAACTCAAGCTAAAGAATGGACAGATGGCTTTCAGAAGCAGCAAGCTGGGTGCATCACAGATGGATGGCTCTCAGCCGCAGGAGGTCATATTTGATAGCACAATTCATCAAACAAAATTGATGATACAAGTGAAGGTGTAAGTAAACAGGTTGCCTGGAGACAGCTGAAAGGACTAGATGGGATCGCTATTCTCCGTATCCCCAAGATGGTTCACCCAAGTGCGAATGCTGACTTGTATTCTAGCTGGGCTGGTTTCGCGCTGGACGGTATAGAGTTTATTTACGAGGATGCGACCTCGCAACTTTTTGGCAAGAGAGGTGGATCATCGTCAGATTTTAGCCTTGGTTTGTATCATGCTTCTCAAAATCTCATCTCAATCACTAACCGCTTTGATAGATACACGTCGAGGAGAGTATATCACTGGGTTCTACGTTAGAAGTGGGTTATGGCTGGATGGGATTGCAATCATGACTAGTTTAGGGAGGAAGTCACAGGTTTTTGGAAACCCTGTTGGCGGTTCTGGGTTAGTATTTATCCACGCTCTCCTGATGGTTGTTCTGGTGTTGTATTATCTGAGGTGTTGCAACCTTTCGGGAGTTTATTGTGTACTTGTGGCTACCGTTGGGATACCATCATGAGCCTTTACTGACACTCTCCAGGCATACTTTGATACCCCCAAGAGGATACACAATTGCAGGCGTTTCGGGATCATGTGCAGCGTGGATTGATGGTTTTGGTATCATTCTTACTCGGTGAGAGTATAAACGCAATTGCTTGGAATGGGAATAGTACACATTAGTATTGTATAATCTGGCTTGAGGCGACATGGCTCAAAAGATGGTTTTGGCACATTTCTGTTTATCCCATGACATCATTTTCTCAGGGCGGCTTCAGCAACGATGGCTCGGTAAAGCACGAGTGCAAATGGCGTACTTGGGAATCTCTATAGAAAGGGTTTAGAATAAATGACGGTGATTTAATGATTGCCTAGTTTTACATCTTGGGAGTGTTTATTCAATATGGCTGTGTGTGATATGAATGTCCATAAAGGCTCTTTCTTGATGAATAGTCACATTAATACCAACAACCACTTATTAAATGGGTATCAAGAAGAAGAAGAAGAAGAAGAAGAAGAAGAAGAAGAAGAAGAAGAAGAAGAAGAAGAAGAAGAAGAAGAAGAAGAAGAAGAAGAAGAGAATATTTCAATGGAGAGCGACATTGTCCATGTGAATGAGTACTCCGTACCTCCTAGGTAGATACTTCTAACTTGATCTTGATCTTTCTTTGTCTATGAGGTATGTGAATATTGTAGGTAGGCTGTGCAATCCATTCAGGTTTCTTTCAAGTCAAGGCATTTAAGTAGGTGGACTGGCATTTTAAGTTTGCTCAAGCCCCATGCTCAACTGTGGCTTGGCGATCCCTCAACGTCATGGGTTTTTACTAAACCAAGCTCTTCTAACGAAAGAAAACAAACCTAGAAAACCACTTTCCGCAAAATCTTAAAACCAACAATCTCACGATACCTCACCACCTTTTCTGTACACTTCAAATACGCTGTGAGAGTTTTTATATCAGATGTCGAAAAGAAACAGCAATAATGCCGCAAATGGCGCAACAAAGGATTCAACAGTCGGTGGGCCGGGTATGTTTCCCATTGCCTCCTTCTTTAATTGCCCCTCCCTTTCTTCCGTCGACGGCTCGAATTCGGAAAATTGTAATGGATGCTAATAGGAACTCTAGCTGAGGATAAACAAAAGAGATTGTTGGAGAAGGATACGGGTCATTTCTCTATGATTAAGATGCTGCATCTTGCAGATTTGATCACAGAACTCAATGGTAACGCTGCTCTTCCAACATCCTCCCGCATATGTATACTAACTTATGGATCCTAGGATTCTGTGGTGTAATGTCTGTATTCTCCTCGATGCGGTATTGCTTGGGTCCACACGATGCATATGGGAATCTCTGGGCCGCTTTGGCTTTTATGCCTTTTGGATTGTTCTTCGATTTCATGGATGGAAAGGTTGCGAGATGGAGAAAGAAGAGTAGTTTGATGGGTCAGGAATTGGATTCTTTGGCTGATTTGGTATCGTTCTCCAATGCTGCTTCGATATGTATTTTTGCCGATTCTAACAATTCTACTCTAGGTATCCTTTGGGGTCTCACCCGCCGCCGCAGCCTTTGCCATCGGTCTCCGCACTCCCGTCGACCATCTCTTCCTCACTTTTTTCGTCCTTTGTGGTCTGACGCGCCTGGCTCGTTTCAACATTACCGTAGCCAATGTTCCTAAGGATGCAACTGGAAAGAGTAAATATTTTGAGGGCACACCTATTCCTACTTCCCTCTCCATCGCAGCTCTAATGGCATACTGGGTTTCCAAGGGATGGGTTTTAGACAACATACCTCTGGGAACAGTGGGTGCTGGTACGGTCTTTGAATTCCATCCTGTTGTGGGACTTTTTGTTCTTTGGGGTTGCATGATGACTAGTAAGACTATTCATATTCCCAAGCCATGATTGTTAGTTATGCTGGGAGTGTAATATGGAATATTGATGGGAAAGTAGCAGTGGAAGGAAGCAAAGGGAATAAACATACCCGACATGGTGACAGGACGGAGATGATGTATGTATTATGATACCTCGAAGTTCACGAACTGGCGCAATTAACCTAATAAATGCATTCCTCTTTTCAAAACATATGAAAGTGATTCTACGCAAGAAGATTAATTCATGCGTTACATAATCATATATCTCTTTTATGTTATCTCTGCCTCAAATCTAATACTCTACCTCGCATAAGAAATCACGATCATCCCTATTATCGAGTATTCAAATCGCAAAACAGAAGAAAGCATAAATCTATCTACTGAATCTGGCCGGAAAACCCCCCAATTAAGCCTCCTTTCCTGGAATCCTACACGTGATTTTTATTTCGCCATCAGACTCCAGAGATCTATATTGGAATACTATGTGCAGTCTTGCAATCTGTAGGAAAGACGGCGTTGATGGAAGGGAAGTAGGATTAAACATTTATCTATTGTAAAATCTAAGAATTGGTTTTGGAAAAATGAGAAGGGTATGGAACTATAGGTACATGTATGGATGATAGAGTGCGCGAGAGCCTTGCTGGGCTGTCACCTTTGGCTGGGTGCATGATTTCACTCTAGAGCAGGTTCCTCATGGTAAAATATGTATAACATGTTGCCCAACATTTCATAATTTTCCTATCGTCCACCGACTTTATTGACTATGAAAGTACAGTTTTTTGCACAGAAGTTCGCAGCAGCCCAAGCCGTACCTACAAACATACCCTTAAAACGCCATATACCCAGGTTTGGTCTACTTTAACCCTTTGTCTCTCCATTTAACGTCCACCTCGGGAAAATCCTCCTCTCGAACCACCTCTCGCTCCACCTCGAGGAGTGAAACCGCCACCACCTCTGGAGAAGCCACCACCGCCTCCTCTGGAGAAACCTCCACTGCCACCTCTTGGGGCAAAGCCGCCTCTTCCTCCACGTGGTGCACCTCTTCCACCACCTCGTCCTCCTCTCATTGGTCCTCCTCTACCACCTCTGGCACCACCGGCTCTCTTTGGTTTTGGTGCTCCTGGAGGTGGCTTGGGCTTTGGAAGGAATTTCTCCAAAGGAAGAAGTTTGTCGCCGCCAATGAAAAATTTGTCGCCAGTCTTGAATGAAGTAGCTTGGATACCTTCGGTGGGCTTGATGGTGAAGTAGACTTGGTTGATGGGCCCGAGAATTTCATCGACTTTGCCGATTGCGGTCTATAAATTGTTAATTATGATGTGTTCTTCAAATATTATGTAAATTAGGGGGATTCGTACCTTGTTCTCTAGGTAGATTGGCGCATTGAAGTAAGGAATTTTAGTATTGATCGATTCGCAGACAATTTCTCCTTCACTGGCGTGGAGGAAAGATCCCATAGCTATATCCAATATTAGCAATTGGTTCTGACAATTTGAATTGAGATATCCGTACCAAATACATCTGCTGGAGGACCATTGTCTCTTTGCTGGAAACCCCCGCGTCCTATGATAAATTGTTAGCAATTGCGCACAATTGATCTTCTCAAATTCGCAAAAACAAATATTGACATACCTCCACCACGACCACCGAATCCTCCTCTACCACCACCGAAACCAGCATTGGCGCCAGTACCACGACCGCCTCTAGATCCGCCTCGGAAAGACATTGTATAATATTGTCGATTGTTTCGAGGGTGTTTTTGGCGTTATCGTTTGAGAGGTACAAAAATTAAAGCTCTCCAAAAAATTATTCCAAGCGAAAACTGGGTAGCGTGGAGCAAAAGCAGAGAGCAGTTTTCATTGGTTGATAGCACATGAATGGCTGAGTCATCTGCAAGGTGCACGGCTCATGTAAAGAGCGGGTAAACGAATGATACATTTTGCTTGAGTCATAAAATTATTATATTATTCAAAAAGGACACCATCGAGTTGTATCTTGGATTCTCCTTCAAGTACAACAAAGTCGAGTAACAACCCTGCCTCCGAACGTCATGGAGCAAGCAAAAGAAGCAGTAGAGAAGGTGTCAGAGGGCATTAAAAATGTTGCCATTGGAGAGAAGAAACCAAAAGCACCTAAAGCACCAAAACCAAAGAAGGAAAAGGGAGGGGATAGTGGGGCAGATGCTGGACCTTTGGAGCTCAACCCAGCACCAGAATTCATTGCCCATCGTATAGCGGTTTTCGATAGGTTGAAGGCCAAATACGATGCCGAGATTGCTGCCAAACCAAGAGTACCTATCACCATTACTCTTGCCGATGGATCTGTCAAGGAGGGTATAGCTTGGGAAACCACACCCGCACAAATCGCAGAGGGGATCTCGAAGAGTCTCCTCAAGCGTACCGTTGTTGCAAAATTAAATGGGGATTCTGAACAGTTGTGGGATTTGGAGAGACCATTGGAAAAGGATTGCAAACTCGAGTTGCTTCCTTTTGAAAATGAGGAGGGTCGAAGAGTCTTTTGGCATTCTAGTGCTCACATCTTGGGTGAGGCTTCAGAGAGACGCTTCGGTTGCAGTTTATGTATCGGTCCCCCAATTGACAATGGATTTTATTATGAAATGGGTCTACCAAATCAGGGGTCAGTTACTGCGGATGACTGGCAGCCATTGGAGAAATTGGTCGGTCAAATCGTAAAGGAAAAGCAAAAGTTCGAGCGACTGGTTCTTTCTAAAGATGACCTCTTAGAGATGTTCAAGGACAACAAATACAAGCAGCATATCATTAAAGATAAGATTGCGGACGGAACAAATACCACTGTCTACCGTAATGGACCTCTCATCGATTTATGCCGTGGCCCTCATGTCCCCAACACTGGTAGAATCGAGACATTTGCTATTATGAAGAACTCAGCATCTTATTTCCTCGGAAACAAGGAGAATGACTCCCTCCAGAGAATCTACGGCGTATCATTCCCAGATAAGAAGCAAATGGCCGCGCACAAGAAGTTCTTGGAAGAGGCTGCAGCGCGTGATCACCGAAAGATTGGCAAGGATCAAGAACTCTTCTTCTTCCACGAGTTATCTCCTGGGTCTGCCATGTGGCTGCCACACGGTGCTCGTATCTACAACACTATCCAGTCATTTTTAAGAGAGCAATACTGGAACCGTGGCTACAACGAGGTAATTACGCCGAATATGTACAATTCTGAGCTCTGGAAGACTTCCGGTCATTGGGCACATTATAAAGATGACATGTTTACCTTTCCTGTCGAGAAGGATGTTTTTGCACTGAAGCCTATGAATTGTCCTGGGCATTGCTTGATGTTTGGGCATCGTGAGCGTTCTCACAGAGAATTGCCATGGCGAGTTGCAGACTTTGGTGTACTTCATCGCAATGAAGCATCCGGTGCTTTGACCGGCTTGACAAGGGTCCGAAGATTCCAACAGGACGATGCCCACATCTTCTGTAAAGAAGATCAAATCAAGGATGAGATTGCAGGATTATTCGATTTCTTAAAGACAGTTTACGGTCTTTTGGGATTCACATTTAAGTTGAAGCTCTCGACTCGCCCAGAGAAGTATTTGGGCGAAATCGAGACTTGGAACATGGCGGAGGATAAACTCCGAGCTGCGTTGGACGAATTCGCGGCAGCACCTGGCGGAGCACCATGGGAACTTAACGAAGGTGATGGTGCATTTTATGGCCCAAAGATCGACATTACCATCTGTGATTGTCTCAACAGAGAATGGCAATGTGCCACAATCCAGCTTGACTTTCAGTTACCGCAGAACTTTGGTCTTGAATACAACACCGGTGACGTCCCGGCTAAAAAGGAAGAAGATGCCGCCAAAGAGCCAGTTGTCAAGCCAAAGAAAGCCACTGAACCAGAGGATCCAAATGCTCCTCCCAAGGAGAGAGTGTACAAGCCACTCACCCCTGGATGTGCCAGACCAGTCATGATCCACCGAGCCATGGCAGGTAGTATTGAGCGTTTCACGGCCATTCTGATCGAGCATTTCGCTGGTAAATGGCCCTTCTGGTTGAGTCCTCGACAAATTCTTGTCATTCCCGTCGGTGTTGGCTATTTCGAGTATGCGAAGGAAGTCCAAGCTATCTTCCACAAACAACAGATGTTCATTGATGTTGACCTCAGTGGCAACACTCTCCAAAAGAAGATCCGCACAGGTCAATTAGCACAATACAACTTTATCTTTGGTAAGTAGTCGAGATTTATGTTTACTTTTGCACAAGTTGTTACTAATTCTTCGAATAGTCGTCGGTGATACAGAAATGAAGGGCCGCGAAGTCAATGTTAGAAATCGTGATGATACATCAAGCCAGGATAGAGGAAAGCCGGTTTCATTGCAGGAGGCAATTGAAAAGCTTACAGCACTTCGTGATGAGAGAAGATCAGATAATCCATTCCCGGGTGAAGCAAAGGTTATCGAAACACCTGTGGCTCCTGCTGCTTAAAGTATGACATCTTCTGAGAAATGAAGTTTAGAGATATGATAAGATGAGACGGCACGTACAATGATGATGATGAGCTATATGAGATAATACCGTGTGAATTGCGAAGAACATTAGGAATGTTTACTAGACGAGAAAGAACCTATGATGCTATGTTTTCTTTGCTTCTGGCATGCCGGCGTCATATAAAAAGTGAGATAAGATACAACGAGAACGAAAATAGCATTATTGGCTCTTTCTAACCCCTAAAATTTGTTCATCAAACGAGAGGTACATTTAAGTTAAACCAAGTATCGTTTTGAGAAAATGATAAGATTATGTGAATGCAATAACTCAACCCAAGTTTAATTTCTCAAGAATGGTTCTGATCTCTTCGGCTACGAACTCCGGATCATCTATTTGTATAAAATGGCCACAACCATTCGCAATTTTCGTACCCTCACATCGTTCTGCGTCTGTTATACTCACTAACCCCTCGTTGTATTTCGCCCAGTATCTACACATCATTAACCATCCTTTCCTGACGAAGCGTTTGGATCAAAACTTACGGGTTCGTGAACCTCATACTCATACTCCTCGGTGTCCCCATTCTCTCTAAACTCATATCTGCAAAAGTAACCGGATCATGTCCTACAACCGTAAGCCATGGCCCCTTTCCCCCCACACCAATGAGTTTCGGGCTATCAGCGTAGGGTAGTAATTTTGGGCCATTTCGTCTATCCATTGATTCGGAGTTTGGAACAGATAAATCAAATATATTTATCAACGCAGCGCGTGCTCCAATGTATTGTGCAAGTGTACAATCAGGGGCAGTCACGAGAGAGGGGTCAAAGGTGGAGGAGGATGGGTCTGGGAGGAAATCGCTGTAGTTTACATTGGGAATGTTGGAATCGAGAGAGAGGAGGCCGGAGCAGATCGAGGGATGGAATTGTATATAGAGGCGGGTTATGGGGACCTGTATAGAGTGTTATTTTGAGAAAACATTGTGTAGAGGAGAACTTCTAGATGTTCAATTTGGCAAATAGAGAATGAAGTGTGTGACGGAGCACTTACTCCAATAGAAGCAGCCACGAAAATCACGCTCAATTTCCCGTTCTCAACCTCGATTTTCTGAAGACCAAGTTTTGTTTTTGCGATCACTAGAATGATTTCATGGAGATCATTTGCAGCATCCATGAAGTCATGTCCATACCCGTTTCCATCATCCAAAGGATCTCTTGCTGTGGTCAAACCCTGTCCAAAACGATCAAAGGTTAAGATTGATGGGGAATCTATGATACGGGATCGAAGGATTGAGATGCACGACTCCCAAGAAGAAGCAGGAAGTCCGAGTCCATTTACAAAGACGACAAGGGTCTGGCATGATTGGACATTTGGTTCCAAGTGTGGAGCAAAAGATGGGAAGAAGATGTGAGAGATAGGAGAATGTGGTTTTGTGGGAATGGTGAGGAAAGATGCATGTGGAGATGGATCAATGGTAGAAGGATCTGAAGTTATGTTTGCCATTTTGAGGGAAGTACTTGATGTTTAATTGGTCACATTAAACCAGTTACAACATCCATGGGGTGGTGATTCAATTCAAGAATTCAGCTAAGGCGGATTGCTATAAGTCTAAAACTAGGGGCCGTTCCGGTATTTCTTATATCTGCCTTATCTTATCTCGTATCATCTCATCTCAATCAATAAGCTGGCAACATTCCGATTCCACGTTACCACCGACCAGAGTTTGTGCTTTGGTAGGACAAAAACAACACCCATCCCGACGCAGATCAAGATTTCAAATATGTCATCCCCAGCTACAACAACCCCACAAAATACTTGATGAACAAACGTATTTGCACTACAGCAAGCATAACCGCTGCAAAGACATCACAACGGGCACCTACAATCAAACGAGTTCTTACTATCTCAGAGGATGCCATCTGGTCACTCCGCAAATCAGATCTCCGAACCCACTTTCTCATTCTGCAGCAATACAGTCAATCGCTTTCTCATGTTATGCCCATAATTGACTCTGGAGATACCCACGACAACTCCAACGAGGCCCACCTAACTGAAATCCTTCCCCCACTTCTACGCATGCCACTCGAGATCCGTCAACTAGTATTTCGCCATCTACTGACTTTTCCCTCTGATGAACCCCGTCTTGGCCCCCACCCCTGCCAATTGCAATCCCACATCTACCCTTCCCACACCTTTGAAGTCGCCGTCCTGAATCTCAGCCGTTAGATATACCACGAAGCGCTTCCAGTATTCTGCGGCGACTCCAATCAAACCATTTCTGCGACCGTCAACTACAATCTCTGGGCGCATAAAACACAACGCTCTGACTTAGTTCTCTCCTCATCCCTTACCTCGTCCATTCGAAATCTCTCCGTCTCCATCCAGCTCGGAAGTGAGAAGCGTAAATTGAAACCCGAGGACTTCGAAGTTGGTGCAAGAGTAAAGGAAGTGACTAAAGGGATTAAGAAATTTAGAAAATGGTGAGCAGATGCCGATATTCAATTTTTGAAAATTGGGTGGCAGGAGCCTCCACAAACTTATACATGGGAGCAGAAGAGATCTTGGATGGATTGAGACCTTTGAGAGCAGTAAGAGTAGAGATTGGTGACATTAATTGGGGCCTGGATTGAAATAAGGTAAAGAAGTTTAGATTTAACGTCGAGTATTTGAGAGAATTGGAAAGAGAGCGATCCTGACACTTGCATTTCAGGGCTCGTATATGTGGTAGGCGCTGCTATGAACATTTGATTGGACCCAATGAAACACTTCCACTGTAAGACAACAGTCAAGAAAATTTTGGAAACTTCAACTTATTAAGTCGATTCTTCTATTCTATTGCCATTCATGGTATTGTGATATTTCCCCGGTAAATACAGTTTGCCTAAACGCCGCGCTATGCATCATCATCAACATCCTTATTTTAGTATTGGAGCAGCTTTTGCCCACTCTTTCCATCTACCTTCAATGTAGAGAAAGAGCAGAACTGATCTTTAATGGCCACCACTTCGTAAGTCCCCTCCTGCGAAGACTGTATTATCTTGCTGTGTTCATACGAGATCTCATGTCTGGTCTCCAGCACATGAGACTTCTGGCCCTTCTTTGCATTCGTACTTCTCGTGTACGTAAATTCAAAAGGTGGCACGCCCCAGAACTCGAATAGAAGCTCGGCTTGTCCACCCTCATGAATATCAACTTCAACCTGCCTTCCTTTGCTGATCTTGACACTAGGCATTTGATGGATAATCTTGGTGATTTCAGTCTTTGCTTTACACTCACTGGCCTTATCCGAGATAGCAGTGATGGTGAAATTACCTGGCTTCTCGGCAATACGCCTGAAACTGGTATTTGGTGACTTTGCTTTCCTTTGTACATTCTCAAACGTGTAGAAAACTTCAAATGGAGCTGTGCCCGACAATGTGTACCCAATTCGTTCTCCAACACAATAGTCTGTGCGGGAATCTAAAGGATAAATTGTGGGCACATCGTAAACCTGTACTTGCACGTGAGGAGCTCCATGTTCCGTTTTTTGCTGGCATCCTCTGGAGTCGCGAATTTTTCGGACACTGACTTGATGTATGCCTAGAGATAAAACCCGGTGAGGTATTCGGAAGTCATAATGGTTGGAATCGATATTGGCAATTTTAACAGTCTCGGGTCTTGTGCTGCTTTGATGTTTGATGTCAATTTCAAGTGAAAAGGGAGGAATACCTTCCAGTTTTATGGGAATGACTTCATCGCCGGCGAGCTCTTCCTTGCAGTACTTGTAGGATTGTCCTGGTTTTATAAAATTTGCAGCTGGCTTCCTGTTGACCTTCTGCTCAATGGTGAGCGGAGAGAACTTCTTTGGGTCGTGATCGTAGAGGTTATCAGAAAGCTCGGAAAATTTATACTCGTATAAGCCAGGCTTGATTGTGTCCATAGAAACAGTTGAAATTCCAAGACCTGCATCGAACTCCTTGTTACTGATAGATACCGATCCATGTTCTGGCTTATGTCGAATTTGATATCTGACATGGTAAGGGGGAGAACCTATAATGCATTAGTTTAATCAGAAGCGATTCTAAAAGGGCCATTCCACGTACCAATGAGATTGACCTCCACTGCATCTATATCGCCTTCGCATACTTCATGCTTGACAAACTTCTCGCCAGCCAGAACAAGAGCTGAATTCTTTGCAAGTTTGATCTTTGGCCTGGGAAGCCAGTCTACCTCAAACAAGGATGCCTTGGGGTCGACTGTTCCAGGACACTGGTTGTCGGTCACATCAAGCAATTCGTATGTACCACGGGCATCAACCTTAACCGCATCATTGGTTGACATAGCAGTTTTCTCTAGAATCCTGCCAGTAGCATCATTCACATTTCGATACTTAATGTTCCAAGGAGGCTGGCCAGTCAAACGCAAAGGTAGCGGGATATTGGTGTCCTCAATAGTCATGATCTTGTGCTTGCCATCCAGATGACCAAAGGCAACTCTGGGTCTTTGGTGTCTGACCATGAATTTAACCTCACCATTAAGGAATATCTTACAACCTGTCTTATCTTGAACGCTTGCAAGAGCAAGAGAATATTCACCGCCAGTAACCAACGGATCTGTTTTGATCTTGTAAATATCACTTTCTATTCCAGTGACTTTTTGCTTGCGTCGTCTACCGTCATGCACAATCTCGTATTCCAACGTAAAAGGTGGCTCGCCAGAAAGCTCAACATTCATCTCGACAGGCTCTTCGATACACGCGTCGATATCACCTGCAGGTCTTCTAAGATAGGCCGAGGCCGGTGGCTTGACATCTTGTTCCAGAACCAAGTCATTGCTATTCAATTTGTGATTCTTGTAAACAGCATCATCCACAGAGGTAAACTGGTATTTGAAATGACCCGCATCGCGAGGCTTGAGCTCCAGCTGGTGTCGTAATCCAGATACCTTTACTGATTCATGTTTCAGGCCGCTCTTCGTAATTATGTTGTATCTAACGACGAATGGCGGGGTGCCTATCAGATCAAGATCAACGAGCAAGCCGATAGAATTGCCAGCACATTTGTCGTTAATGTTCTCGGCGCTGATAGACAACTGCGGCTCAGGCGGATTCAAGAGTAAGCAGGAAGCAGGCTCTCTGACTTCACCTTCACAGAATTTGCTTCTAACGCCTACGAGGGTATAAAGACCAGGCTCACGAATATTTGGCGATTGATGAGCATTGCGTGCAGAATATTCTTCGAAAATCACCTCGCTGCCGTGATCACCCGCCGCTGTCAAGGTGTCAAGAGGGGAGAACTTGTATGTCAATATGTGAGAGGTATCATCTGGCGTTCGGCCAGGTGATGCATATTTGACTGGAAGTTGTGTCGTTTGGCCATTCGCAACCATTAATGGACTCCTAGAATCGCAGCCATTGAGTTTTGCAAGAGGTCTCTCGTGGACTGTGAGACCCTGTTCCATATGCGTATTTTTGGGGTAGATGAGCTCTCCATCTTCACCAACAAGCGTGAAATTTGCAACATTACCAGTGGCATCGTGAATTTCATTGATCGAGTATAACCACAACCCACTGGGAGTCATAGATTCATTTAACGGGATAACGACCTTTCTTGCCTGGCCCCATGAAACGTCATGGTTGCCTGGGGCGAGTAATGTGCTAGGCCTGTTTGTACCTAAAAGCGGCGAAAAAAAGTTCTCTGGCTGGTTGCTTTGGAAGTGGAAACTGCGATCTTTGTCGTTGATGGTACGTCCGTACACAATCTTTAGAGGGGCCGTCCCCTCGAGTTCGATGGAGAGGTCAGAAAGGTCTCCCAGACACTTGTCCGAACCCGTAGACTTGATAATCGCTTTAGGGCATTTGACGACGAGAGTGTCAGACATCCTCCGTTGTACTTCCAGCTTCGACTGATCTATGATCTTGTGGAGTCTGTATAATCCCGGCTTCTTCACAGTATAATCAAGCGTATAGACACTTGTCTCATCCTCCATCTTTCGAAAATTCTTCATATCCCTTTTCTTTAACTCAATCGTTTCATTTGTATTTGTATCAAAGTCGAAGCGCAGTAATTCAATGTGTACAGGTTTTGTCTGATTGAAAATCATTGGAAGCCTGACAGTGGGACGGCCACCGTCTAAACAGAATGGAAGGCCATCGGGGTTCAGTGTAGCTGATCTATTATGAGTTAGTATTAACATAGCATATTGTATAACACATAGCTGAAGTTGAAGCATACCCCTCTGGCAATATATTGATAATTTGTCTACCCATGATCAGAGATGAGTTATGTAGAATAGTAGCAGGTCGAACACTATTTTCGGAGATGGACAGTTCGCTGTCAAAGAAGGTTTTCGTGAGAAGTAAAATCCATCCTTGAATAGGAAGCTTCAAAAAATTAGCTGTACCGCCCCAGAGCTGCGTCGGAAGTCACTTACCCCAATTCTAAACATCAGCGCAAAATCAAAGATAGCATGCAGCCCAAGAACTACATGAGACGTCCATTGTGACCACTCCAACCATGGTATCTGCAGTTTTGGCACCAAGTATAAAAAGAGTGCGTCTAGTATTACCCATTTCATAAATAAAAGAAAGGACTCAGACTCATCCTCCATCAACTGCCACCAATCATATAAACGCCACGCAATTAGCAGCCCATATAGTCCAGTAACATACATGCGTTGACTTGGGGCATCGATAAGTTCGACCGGAATCAGTGGCGCATCAGATTCTGTAGCAGCAGGTGAAGCCGCTGGGAGATCCCGCAATGGGGATGTCACTCGTCCTGTCGAGTTCCTATGCCCGCTGCCAGGAGTGGGCGGAAAGCCAGAACGTATTCTCGGTGTTCCACTCATTTTTATTAAAGTACTATTATAATCATTGCATTCTTGATGGCTTGGCGTTTGGTTGAGTTCGTGGATAACTTATTCGAGATAATGAGCTGGCGAACTATTTGCAAATGAGATGTCCAAAGCTTTTCAATACAACGGCGTAGTATGAAGCTAAGAAGGACCAAAAGAAGGACCAAAAGAAGGACCAAAAGAAGGACCAGACAATTCCAATCTTAAAAATAGAATGATTCTTATTGTGGTGGTGATGTTGAATTGTGTAGTAAGTAAGTAGGAAGAAGCAGGTAGGTAAATAGATACCTAGTAGATAATAATCTCGAGCTCAAATTTTAGATGGAGCTGAAGGTTTAACGCGTTTTCGTGAATTTTTGTTGTAGCCAAAGCCGTTTGAAAAGTTCTTGAGGTATAAGATCTTATTGGTTGTGAGGATGAATAATCATGAGGGGCTAGGCTGTAAGTGGTTAGAGATCTTTGATTGGTGGGTGGCTGAATACTAGGTAGTAGTAGGTATATCAGATATTCATGGATGTTGATACCTTACATTCAAGGCATATAATTCATGCAATATCTTGTGCTTCCAAGGTTATTAATATTTATACTAGGTTATAATACCTACTTGAGTATCTATCTACCTCACCCATAGTATTATCTATCTTTCTTATGAATTATATACTCGGATGTAAAAAGATATTCAAGTAAGTTTATCAAGAATGGTAAAAATGGTAAGAGTTTCAAAACAAATTTATTTGTTACTGAATTTCATATGCATATGAATAAATCATTATTATAATCACTACCAACCCTTCTTCATGTTTGCTTCTCAAGCTTAATCATAGAACTACCTAGTAGGTATTATTACACACAAGACAAAACACACACACGACTTGGAAGTTATTCATTCGCCTTGCCTTTCAACCACACCTATGCATTCCTTTTAATCATCTTTGAAATCTTTGGTTATATTTTTTGGACTCTGATGATTTGCCGTCTATTCTCCTCCTCACCTTCTATACTACATGAGTTCTCGAAATTAACCCGCGACTGAGAGATTCATCCTTTTTTTACAACTTTGCCATACCACGAAGATTCCACAGCCAGAGCAAGCAAGCCATGGATGAGTCCCCTGTATCAGAGGATGATGCTACCATCTCTGCTTTTCAGCCAAGAAAACTCTCTTTGAGGAATAAAACGTGTTCCAAGCCTCCCAGTGGAGTCACCACGGAGCCGAGTGAAAATGACACAGTAACACATGAGGTACAAAGTGAACAAAGTGCAATGGGGATCACGGCACGGCGCTCTAGACGTTCTGACAAGAAGGTTCAGAAATCGGAATCAGAAATCATAGAGGAGGTAATGAAGCCACTCACGGATGATGAACGTAAGGCCTGGAAAGGGTGGTGTGAGCTAGAGAGTGATCCAGTAAGTTGCTTTGTTTGAACTTTCATGTTCTCTATTAATATGCCTATGTCGTCAGGCACTTTTTAATTTTATATTGCGGGAGTATGGTGTCAAGGATGTCAAAATCCAGGAAGTTTTGGGCTTGGAGGATGAAATGTTACAATATCTACCGTATGAATATTTCCATACATCCCCAATGCTTAAAGTTCATATTGACATACCATAAGGACGCCGGTTTACGGACTAGTTTTTCTGTTCCAATATATAGATGATGACTCGGAGGATGAAGAAGAACACCCAAGATGTCCAAACCATGTTTGGTTCGCCAATCAAGTAAGGATGGTCCACGATATTACCTAGAGTTTGACTAACAGGATGCAGACCACACATAACGCCTGCGCTACTATTGCTCTCTTAAATATTGTTATGAACGTCCCGGATCTTGATCTCGGTGAAAATATCAGCAGCTTTAAGGAGGTCACCCAACTTCTTAAACCAGCATATCGCGGTCAAAAACTGAGCGAAAATGAATACATCCGAAATCTCCACAATTCATTTGCTCGACGAATGGATATTCTAAACGCAGATCTGGCGCTTTCCAACGAAGTATCCGCCTGGAAGAAAAGAAGAAAAATAAAAAAGAAACCTGGAAGGAACAAGGCCAAGTCAGATGAGGAGCCGGGTTTCCATTTTATCGCATTTGTTCCTATAGAGGGCGTTGTATGGAGACTTGATGGCTTACAACGCCAACCAGTTAGTTTAGGTAATTGAACATGAATCATTGCTCAAATGAGGCTAACAATTTAAAGGAGAATTTAGCGATGACTGGATCTCCGTTGCTCGTACCAACATTCATCAGCATATTGGCAAGTACGGTGACGGTTTGCAGTTTAATCTTTTATCCTTATGTAGAAGTCCACTCCGCACCATTCCCCCGAAACTTGCACAGAACATCCACGCGATTAACCTCGTCGAAGTCATGCTATCACAACAGACCCCGGATTGGAATAAATTCAGTCAGGCGGACGTTTCCGAACCCATTAGAGGGCCCTCGGAGGCACTGGGAGTAACTGACAAGCTACTTCACGAAACTGTACTTCCTGAGAGCACAGGAAAAATACTTGAACAAGCAAGTACAGATGCAAGCATCCTTCTTCTGTTGCGTCAGCAATGGGTTGCTGAGCAAAGAGAACTGCGCATCATTTATATGGACGAGCTGTCCTCAATCAATGAGGAGAACGAGCAAGCAGCAAGGCGGAAGAAAGACCACACGCCATTAGTTTATCGTACTTTGAGAAGCTTGGCTGACAAGGGACTTTTAAAACGGATTATGGAGGAGGTTCAGGCGATATAGAGTGAACAATATATTCAGCTAGTTCTCTATGCAGATCTAACTTTTCAATTGTAGTAATTGATACAAGTACATGCTAGTCATCAGGATACTCATCCCTGAAATTTGCAATAAACCGATGGTTCTCCTGATCATATCGCTTAAAATATTGCCCCGCCACCCTCATCAACGATGTCACGTTGGGCTGCTCAATAATTCCTATATTGTCCTCTGCCACATAACGTATGCTGGCATCTTCTACACTGTTGTCATATCCGTCAGCGCTTGCACCTTTCACAATACAGATTAAGGATACTTGCAGTACGTGATAGAAGCTTTGATGCCTGCCTCTCGGGTATGAATCGATTTGATGATTCGCTATCCAACTGGAGCTCATATGGCACTCGATATCCCAACCAATTATCACCGCTGTATAACCATATCTTTGGTGGCGAAATGCTGTTCCAATCCTAAATTTCACCTGGTCTGTCCCACTGGATTTATTGCGAGTCCTCACTTGCCTTGGAGTTGAGTCTACGGCACGAATTAATCTTAGTTGCTCAGCTAGTTCAGAATACTCTCTAGTAGAGCTATTATATGACGAGAGAATGTATTTTTCGATAAGTGGAACGTCCTCTGGGAATGATTTCTCAAATCTGGACAGTAACATGGGTACAAATTGACGCCGGTTATGACCAGCAGGAGTCGGTATTGGATTTAAGAGAAAAGTTGCCCAGAGAGCCGAATAAACTGCATGATCCATTTCCAGCAACGGCACGCGTTGCAATCGAGTGGTAATAGAGGATGGGTCTTGGCGAGGATGTGGATTTTGTATGTCAGAAGAATACTCTCGGACCGTTGAAACTATATTTCTAGTCGCACGGAGAACAATATTGCTTGTAACAGAAGAATCTGCGACATATGTGTCGAAGGATACTCCTCGGACACCCCACACTGTCAACATTCGCTGAAGATTTTCCAAGGAGACCTCCGAGGTTGATCGATATGGATCTAGATACATAGGTTGAACGGCACCTTCCTTCGGTTTAAGTGGCTTGTCGTCTAGATCCCTAAAAGACCTTGGAAGAACCATGGCATATACGTGACTCGGCATACCGCAGACCCTAGCGTCAAGCCCAATTCTACGAGCTACCGCACAGTATATTGCAACCGAGACCAATGGTAATGAAGAATGCTCTGGCTCTTGCAGAGCTAGGCCGATGTAATTATTTTGTAAATCACGGTAGTTGAGCTCAGATTTGAGTCCCAAGAAGTTGTGTTCGCGTAGAAATGTAACCACCGCGAGTGCTTGCTGTCGAGTGGACATTTGATCAAGTTTGGGATAGTCATTCCGTGTGCGAGCGGCAAGATTGTCGAGAATATCAGAAACCTATGCCAATATATCAGTTATACACCCAATTGATTCAGCAATATGATAAACACTACCTCCTGCTGGTCTCCTATATTGTCATGTAAGATAAACATATCGTATGCTCCCAATGCTGCTTCAAGACATACGTCCTCACCCGCAGCGAGCTTCGACCATACTGCGAGAGCTTTTGAGCGATGAATGTAGTCAAGCATTGCGCAAGCATAATGCCTATATACAAGTTAGAGAAGAAACCATGTGCGCATGAAGTAGCTTACTTTCTGGCAAGCTGGTCGTCCCCACGAATGCGACAATGTCGCAAAAGAGTATCCTTTGCATCATATCCAAACTCTCCAATTTCTCCAAAGTTCGCAATACGGTTGGCTCGACTTTGAAGGAGGTTATTCAAAGCTTTTGTCGTTCTTGAGTCTACATTGTCTCGATGTATGTATAAAGCTTTCCAATCCACATCTCCTACAGAACCCGCAACCTTTTGGCTAAACGAATGTTTTGTATCCCAGTATTTGAAGAGTGCGCAACAATGGTGTCGCCAAAGTAACGGCGCATTCCCCAATCGGTTGAAGCGCTTCGAAACAAGTTGGACAGTCGAGATATTATCGTGCGGAGAGATGTAGTAGAGTATTTGCTGCAGAATTTCATCGGGGAGAAAGGTAAAAGCAGAGACTCGGCTTGCGGAATCGTTGAGAGGCATGGCAGTAATAAGATTCTTCTAATGATCGTTGTATTCTAAAGATCAAACGCCGAATATGTGAGGTAAAACTCATTCATACGTCGAATCAAATAGGATGTGTCGTTGGGAGTGTTATGAGTCGTGAAATATGACAACTTGGTATTCTACTTGCGAGAGGTAGGTAGGTAGTTCAGACGTTCAGACGTGCAGACGTTCAGACGTTCAATCAGTCATTACCTAGCTTGGAGTAATATTCTTCTACTCTACCTTGAGGATTGACAAGATAAAACATACATCCTGCCTATGAAATGACAATGAGATTTCATATGATTGATTTTGTCGTCCATAGAGTTTTTCTTCTTGAGGATGAGAATTTCACAATAATAGAAGAATTGATTGTAAAAGTACTCGAAGACACGGGTAAATATAAATACAAATATCAATGAGATATTATTCTGCCAATAGGTACTATCTATCTACCTAGGTACCTATGTATGTACGGAGTATGGAGTCGGGTAGAGTAAGAAGTACATCATAGCTGGAGATATGAACAATGTTGGAATAAGGAAAGAAATTACTAAGCAGATGCAAATTTAAATCTCCACTTAAACTTCAAATAAAAATCTCTGTAAAGAGTAAAAAATGGAAAATCAAAATTACTCTAGGACGGAATGGAATAAAGAGTATCCATAATCTTGCTGTACGTCCTTTATACCTGTTTGTATATACCTACGCCCAGGTATTGATATATGAACTCCAGGAACTTTCCAAAATATTACCCCGCCAAAGCACATAGGTCAAGTCCTAGGTAGGTACTAGGTACACCGTACATGCTGATGATAGAACAATACCGACAATCTCATGGGAAGGAAGAAGTACTTGAGTACTGTACAATCAATCTCTCTACAAACAAGTTGCAAATGCCTCCTAAAGTGCAGCAAACCACTTCCAGTCCATGAATGCAGATGGATATAATTTCCATAAGTCGTCGATGAGGCATGGGACACTGATGGGCTCGTTTTCTTTTGAATGTTGTCGAATTGGAACATCATGGATGGATATATTATCTTGTACTCGGCACTGTGCACTGATGGTATACATGAATGAATGATATACATGCAGCTATATTCTAGTTTCTCAAAATCAAAATCTTCGCATCGCCACTACTGGATATCATGGAGAAAACAAAACGCCCGTACATGCTGTCTAGACTAATCCTACTCCCGCTAAAGGCAACAAACAATGCTGGCGCGAATCTCCAATGCTTCTTGTTACATGATAGTGCAATATCTTTGTAAAGGTGTTTGTTCTGAAGGGTGAGTATAATATATGCCAAACCTCTCCCTGCCATCTATCGTTTCATGCTCAATTTGCTTTTCCTTCGTCTCTTTGGGAAAATTCTTCCGAAGAAATTTGGAGAGTTTTTCATCAATGTTATCTATGCGTATTAGCTAAGAATCATATCACTATACTAATTTTACTATAGTTAGCCTACCTTGATCTGCCTTCAAAATAACATCATCTCGGCATAAGGGGCAAGCATTCGTTCCACGCCTTTGCATGAACACTGTGCACCGAACACACAATACGTGGTTGCAACCCATTCTTATTGGTCGCCAAACTATGGCAAGACAGACGGGGCACGTATAGTCACTTAACTGGGGCACTATTTGAACAAGATCTTGCGTCATCTGTGCACAAACTGATCTTGCCATCGCCTCTGTCATGATAGCGTCGGACTGGATCAACCTTGGGAATGTTTGCCTAGCACCAAGGGTTGTCCTTTTGTCAAATTCTATTTTTATTAGTTAACCTTCGAGAAAACGTCAAGTTGGAGAGGTACTCGGCATTCAACCATAAAAACTTGGACAAATATGGAACTTACTTTTTAATATCTTAGTAATGGCTTTCTGATTGATCTCCTGGAACTGGAGATTCCGCAATAGCGTGACATTGATGCTTATGAACTGGTTCACTATTGAGGTTAGCACCCTTTGTCTGAAGGACACCAGAATCCAATATACGTACATGCTTTCCGGCTAGTAGGGAGTTTGAATGTATCTACGATACCTCTCTTAACTACTTCACCCTGGAACCACCTGCCAAAACTTTTTTCAGTCAAATGATCCTATATACTTAGAGGAATCCGCACACTTACTGTAATCGCTTCAACGCAGCCACACTATCTCGCTTACCATGATCTTTTTCAAGATCTGAGAAGAAGATTCCAGCCTGTAGGTAAATATCAAACAATTCTCTCCATCGATACTGGTCGGTCTTTTTGAACCTTGAAGGTTCGCTGAGTTTGATGAGCTCTTTTGAAAGATCACCAACCTCGGCGACCAGAGCCTTCTGTTCCTCATCTTGGAGTGCATCTAGATTTTCAACATCTCCTTGCAAAAGACCGAAGAATTCTGCGTCAAAAGTAAGAGGCACCTCAACCTCACGGACAAGAGGTCGTTCTGTCCCACTTTCTGTCGGCAAGTCTCTGTAAGGCACATTAGCGGTTGTGAAATGGACCCCCAGAAAAATATACTTACTCGAGAGAAATGTCTCCATTGTCACGACCGGTGACATCACTTAGTGAAACATCGGAAAATTCCTGGTGGTGATTTACCAAATCCTCAAGATATTTCCTCGTATCAGCTGACAGCCTAGCATCAACGGTAACTCCTTGCTCAAGCCGTAAAATGAGGGTGGGCCTGAACTTCGACCCTTTTTACAATTAATATCTCCGCATGAAAAGCATGAAATATTGGTCATACCCTTGAAGTCATACAAGTAAGCAGGGCCAGTACTGGAAATCTCTCTCAACTTCGCAAGCGCGGCGGGATCAAGACCGCACGCTGCTAACTCGCTAGCAATCTGAGGTCATCTTAGCTTTTACTCTCCTTCAAGGAATGCCGACCAACCTTTTTAAGGGACTTCTTGAGTAGACCATATGGAATTGCAGAATCTACCCAACGTGGCGGGAAGCCTTCTCTGGCAAGGGCATCTTTGAATTCTTTGGCAAATTTCATGATAAATTATGCACTTGGCAAATGTTTTATGTTGCTGTTGCAAATTTTCGCTTTGTCTGCTATAGAGCTATTGAGAAAAAAAAAATCATATGGCATTATTTGAAAACGAGCCAACGGGGTGGGTTATGATGATGAGATTATTATTGTTGATATTAAGGGGAAGACTACCTAATAGATAGTACCTGTGTAGGTATTGGAGGATGCAAATACCTCAACTATGAAGCTTCCGTCTCAAACACCAAAGCCATTAATAAAGCTTGATGCCAACTTGGAAGAGAGAATTTAAAATGAGGTTTTGAAGGAGTGATGATATGTTAGTAACGAGAAGAAGAGTACAGTACAAGTAATATATATAATAAATTAGTATTATCTATTAGATAGGTACATACAGTCCCCTCCCCTGAATAAATGTTAAAATATGGGTTGGTCCATATAAATCTAGCGAGTAGAATTTATCATTCGACTTCGATTTTGCTATAAAAGCAAGGATGAAAACTTGCTAAATGTCACTTTCAACTGGCTAAATGACCAAAATCTGGCTTATGCAAGCGATTTCAGCCATTCAGGTGAAGCCAACCAGAGGGGATTCATCATACAACATCTATTCAGGGGGGGGGCGAGGGAGGGAACTATAGGTACCTAGTAAGCTTGGATTACTGTGTATATATGATATATGATGTCTGATCTATAATAATCTTCAATATTACAGTAGAACTATGCATCTAATTTACCTATCTAGGTAGGTAGATACCAGGTAACCTTAGAAATAGATACTAGGTTTCTATTTAGATCTGCGACATTTTCCTTCTTTGCCACTCTGTATTTGGATTATAGTCGCAGCTGAAGATACCTAGTAGTTAATTACTTGCTATCAATCAATCTATCTACCTACCTAGTATTCTATCAGAAAAATGTCTTGACTCGTATTGACCAATTAAAGGAAAGAAAAATGAAAAGTTAGTTATCCCGGTGATCCAAAATTGTGTACCAGCACAAATGTGGATCAGATGAGAGAGAAGATGTAGTTTAGATGTATTTTAGACGTACTTTAGACGTACTTTAAAGGCATTTTAGATGTACTTTGGATGTATTTACATCTAGATTCTATTCGAGTGAGTTGAATGAGTTACCCACCTACTACCTAAGGTTTGGTATTGTTGCACCAACTGTCTTGAGCCTCATCACCACGTGCTGCTCAAATGATAAAAGCTACTAGGTATACAATTCAATCTGTTGATCATCACTTGGGCAATCATTAGTATATTATATCAATATTTTCGGCCTATTTACCTACTAGGTAGTCCTTACCTACACAGGAGAATGGTCAACTAGCTAAGTAGGCGTATAGGCTAATTGTTGTTACACCGCTTTGGCTCGTAAGGGTGAATATCCGAGGGTTCTAGATAGGTAGAATAAATTTGGCAGATGGCAAAACTAAGGCGGTGTAACATGTTTATCGCTCAGTCCACGGGTCCTTGCATAGATAGTGATGCTTATGTAATGCAGTAATGTGAATCGCATCGCGGGGCTTCAAGGTCAGGTACTACTTACTCATTGCACTTTTTCTGAGTGTAACCTGTGAAGAATGAGAAGTTCATTAGTACTATAATCACTACACAAAACAATAAACTTCATACATCTATCTTCATTTACTCCGTACATCTCTGATTTCACCTTCTCTCCGGTGGCTATAATCAACATCATAGTCAATGGGTGCAGAATCATCTTCCTCGCGGGGAGATATACAAAACAATGCCGGGGTCATGAAAACATGTTACTACGAATTATTGGGCGTCGAACGGCAGGCCTCAGATGACGAGTAAGAGCTTAACTTTCAGTTTGCCAGTATCCCAAGATTGATGTCATGCCTTTAGGATCAAAAAAGCTTACAGAAAGAAGGCACTAGAACTTCATCCCGATCGAAATTATGGCAACGTCGAAACTGCCACCGCAAAGTTTGCCGAAATACAATCTGCCTACGAAGTCTTGTCGGATCCACAAGAAAGATCCTGGTATGACTCTCATCGGTTATCAATACTAGGAGGTGGTGATCCAGCAGAAGACGATTTTGCAGAAAATGTTCGAATTACAAGCGCTGCACATGTTATAAGCTTGATTGGGAAACTTGATTCAAGTACTCCCTTCACAGATGCTCCAAATGGGTTCTTCGGCATACTTCGTGAGACATTCGCAACTCTAGCAAAAGAGGAAAATGAAGCATCCGATTGGGATGGTCTTGAAAAAGTCGATTACCCTGATTTTGGGAGCGCCGACGATAAATATGAGGATGTAGTCAAAGTATTTTACAGATCTTGGGTAAGCTTTACTACACAGAAGTCCTTTGCATGGAAAGACCTCTACCGGACCTCTGATGCGCCTGACAGAGCAACTCGTCGGTTAATAGAAAAGGAAAATAAAAGGTCCAGGGATGATGCCAAAGCAGAGTTCAATGATGCCGTCAGGCACCTTGTTTTGTTTGTTCGAAAAAGAGACCCTCGCTTTACCCCGAACTCCCAAACAGAGACGGAAAGACAGAAAGTATTACGGGATATGGCGTCGGCTCAAGCAGCTCGTTCACGAGCGGCAAACCAGGCCAAGATGAACAATTACGTAGTTCCCGATTGGGCAAAACCGGGTGATACCGAGGAAGCTTTTGAAGAATCATCCGAAGAATCCGAGGTTGAAGTATTGGAGTGCGTTGTTTGCAACAAGATATTCAAAAGTGAGAACCAATTCGAGGCTCATACAAAAAGCAAAAAGCATATCAAGGCTGTACAAGCTATCCAGAAGCAAATGCGCAAAGAAAACAAATCCCTTCATTTGGATACACCATTAGAACCAGGAAATAGTACTATTGATGATGAATTCGAAAAGCTTGAAGTTACATCGGACAATGGGAAGTGTGAGTCCGCTATTCACGATGAGATTGACAGAGGAGGAGAAGCGGATCCTTCGATGTACGATCATGACTCGCCTATTAGTAGGCCGGAGGATGCGGTCAAAACTGATTCTGACCCTGAGAGCGTTAACAATGATTACGCACCCAGAACTGTAATCGAGCAAAGATTAGCAGGAGAATTATCAGAGGATGAAACACCCATCAAATCCGAGGAATCAAAATATGATAAGGAACAAGATGCTTCTAGCAACTCAACTCCGAAGAAACCTCTCGGCAAAGCCAAGGCTAAGCGTGCCAAAAAAACTGCTCAAAAAGAGACTGCCGAGCAGCAGGGACAAAATGTAAGTTGTTTGTCCTGGTCTGTGTCCAATAGTCTGCACTAGCAGACCAGATACAAGGTTTTCACTGTTTGAAAAGCTACACGTTTGTGAGGATGGGTTGATCATTTGAAACATTTCAATCCTCTGATTGAATTCAAGAACCAAAAAAAACCACCTAAATGTCAGCCCCGGACTATTGGAACACTTGTCTGTCAACATAGGTCACTTGATGCTAATAAAATTCTAGTTTAAATGTGTGACATGTCTCGAATCTTTTTCCTCAAAGAGCAAGCTCTTCAACCATATTAAAGAGTTTGACCATGCTCAACCTGTACAGAAAGCCGGCAATCCAAAGAAGAAGAGATAGAGGGTAGGTTATTTGGTGCATCGGGTATGGTTTGTATTGGCTTTATACCCTTACTTGTAGAATGAGGCATTTTAGAGAAGAATGTATGAATATAGATAGGGCTTTTGAAATGCACTGAGATTCGACAAAGGTGTCTGCAAGATTGAAATTTGACATGATAATAAATTAAGCCTATCTCTATAGAATCCTACTGCCCTGAACGCCTGACATGCCCAAGCTTCCTCAAATGTGTTGTTGCCCCAGCGCCTTAACCATCCAATATGGTATCATCATCGTCATCGTCAAATGTTTCAACCTCGTCAATAGCCCCATCCCGCTCTCCTCCAAGGCCATACAATGCTGGGTCTTTATCTGCAACATGAATCACACCCTTGCCCTGTACTTCTTTGACGGCTCGTCGCCATTCTTTCCAGTCGTTCTCGTCTCGTATCAAGAATGCAATGAGCATGCTCGGATCCATCTCCTTTATGTGGAGTCGTCGAAGCCGGCGTGTATGGCACGAGTCGATATCTTCGGTAGTATAGTCTCCCACGTTATCTTTGTATGGTAGCGCTGGTCGAGTTTGATGAGGGTCCAAGTAAAAGAAGTCAGACTCCTGCACACCAATGAAGTAGTGCGACGAGGAAGGGCGACCCCTGTACTAGATTATTATATTATCACAATGATTTTGCACAGAAATGCAACTCACCCTGCTATTCCCACAGATTGAGGCATCTGTAAGGAGTACTTCAGCGCCTCCCAGTAGACAGGAGTTATCTTGTCAAGCCCAAGCCTAGTACCCACCAAGATGAGAGTCGGCGTAAAGTCCGTATTATTTGGCTTTGCGATGCTCATGAAAGTATCTTCATACACATCTGATCCATCACCTGTAATATACACCCGCATCTCTGATTCAGCCTGATTATTGGTCAAGGCCCTATGTCTAATCAGCAGTTGGCCTAAGTTCTCCTAGATGGTGCTCTTACTGGATACAACGAGCAGTGGCAGATGGTCCAAACCACTCTCCAGGGTGCTTTCCACATGCACTTGCACCATGCTCAACAAATTTGTGAATTGAGTAAGGGGCTCTAGGATCATCGGCGAATAAAGTCAGGATTTTGCGTTCTTCGTTACTAGATAAGCCGCGGCGCCATCCTAGGTGATGATTAGCACAAGTACCAAATACAGCAACAAGGAGAAGACGAACCTCTGCCCATCCTCAGAGCAAGGAGAGCATTAGCTAATAGGCTCTGGCCGGACCTTATCATACAACCCCATCCAGTGTCAGATGTAAAGCCGCCTTGGTCAACAAGCTGACTTCTCAGTCGTACTGATAGTGACATCGCAGAGAAGGCTTTTGGATCCTGAGACTTAGGTATCGCTGGGAAGTTTGATCGATATGTGAGCCATATCTTGGCTTCGAAATCATCAAGGAATGCAGTAGGCCATCCTCCATCTATGTTGGATGTATCGCAATCATCATAAGCTGAGCCTGATTCAAAGCTCCCAACTTTACTATGGGGTGGAGTCGTAGACTTGACGGCGGGTAGAGATTGTGCGGGTAAATACCCTCCTTCTTGAGGAGGAGAATCCGTAACAGGAGCTGGAATGGATGACTTCTCCAGCACTAAGTATTCTTCTCCTAAGCACCAGATAGGTGACTTTGATGCGGGATCGTTAGTAGGTTCAGGATCCCAAAAATACTGAACAAAGCGTTTGTAACGACCTAGATCAACCGTCGTCATGGCTGAATGCGACTATGGTTTGTGCCTAAATTGTGTTGAATGCACATAAGACTTGACGAGTGTTGGAGTAAGGAATGGCGGGAGACAGAACAGTACAAGTGATATGAGGGGCGATCGAACCAATTACTGACGAATTAAATCTATATTGAAGTGTATAGATAAGATAGGTACAGTTAATGCAAGTAAGACAAGACTATAGATGAGTTGAGTTGAGGTGAATTGAATTGAATTGAATTGAATTGAATTGAAAATATTATAATAAAGATGATAGATTTATGAAGTTGACAAGTTGAGATGTTGAGAGGCTGAGAGGTTGAGAAATGGAAGATGATATGTATTGTATTGTTTTATGATTATCGTTGTTCGTGGAGTTTGAGAGAGTATATGAGAGGAGGGGAATGAGGGAATGAGGGAATGAGGGACTGAGGGACTGAGGGAATGAGGGAATGAGGGAATGAGGGAATGAGGGAATGGAAGTGAGTATGAGAGGATGGTAGGATGGTAGGATGGATGGAGGTTAGTATGATGAGTATGAGTATGAGTATGAGTATGAGTATGAGTATGAGTATGAGTATAAGTATGAATATAAATATGATAGATAGAGTATGATAATTTGGTACCTATGGGGAAGTGGGAACAGGAATGGGAGAGGAGAGTTTGATTAGGTAAGTTTAAGTGTTATAGGCAGCTAATGTAGATGTGCTTTATTGATTTAATATAACCTTATTTGGATAAGTAATAGTAATAATAATAGTAATAATAATAGTAATAGTAATAGTAATAATAGTAATAATAATAGTAATAGTAATAGTAATAATAGTAATAATAGTAATAATAATAGTAATAATAATAGTAATAATAATAGTAATAATAATAGTAATAGAGAAGTAAAGTTTTAGTAGTAAAGTAAGCTTAAGAGTATAAATATATTAATTAATTGATTCAATCTATTTAATCAAACTAATACCTAACTTCCTTAATCCTCTATTACTTACCTAGATTATAGATTAAATATAAATATAAGTATAAGTATAAATAACTACCTAGACACCTTATTACGTTCATAACCCACTTTTCTTTTATAATCCACCTTATCGATAAGAAAAGAAAGCTTTAAAAATAATCATTAAATTTTCCTATTTAATAGTTAATTATAATTATAAGTATTCGTAAACATAGTTAGTAGTATACTTTATAACCTTTTGCCTCTTAGGTATTAGATATTATCTACCTACACTAGGGTTCCTTAGAGCTACCTAGTAGTACTTGAATAAAGAATAAAGAATAGATAATAGATAATAAATAATAAAGAATAAAGAATAAAGAATAAAGAATAAAGAATAAATAATAATAAATAATAAATAAAAAATAACAAATAACAAATAATAAATAACAAATAACAAATAACAAATAACAAATAACAAATAACAAATAACAAATAACAAATAACAAATAACAAATAACAAATAACAAATAACAAATAACAAATAACAAATAACAAATAACAAATAACAAATAACAAATAACAAATAACAAATAACAAATAACAAATAACAAATAACAAATAACAAATACCGAAATAGGTAATAGTTTATTTTGTTATCCTAATTCAAGTTTTGGATATATCGGTACTAAGCTTTCCCATCCCATCTTATCCCACAAGAATATCTTACCTTTTCCGACCTATCTACCTCTCCATCTACCCAGTACCTACCTACTTATCTATCTACCTACCTAGTCCCTCCTGATCTACCTAGGTACTGCTAAGCTTATGATTGTTCATTCCCTTACCTAATAGTTTCGTTGATTTTCGTCCTACAATATAGACCGAGCTAATTCTTTCTTCACCTTTTATTTAGGTATTTGGAATTACCACCTAGAACATCGATCCTATGAACCTATACATGCAAGCTTCTTCTCTAAACTTTGTACCTATCTCGATTTTGTCGTGATATCGCACACAAGTTATTATGCCACGAAACAAACGCCGTGGCGCTCATGGGAGAGGGAATTTCAGTTCACCCAGAGGTGGCCATACTTCTCCCAACCCTGCATCTTCTTCTATACCATTTGCAGGCGCATATATTCGCCAAAGACCTCATGCTGGTAATGTTCACATATTCTTTCTTACAATCAATACTCATTGCGATTGCTTCAGCAGCATCTTGATGAAGACTAACAAGATTGACATATCACAGGTTTCACCCTTCAAGAAGAAGCTCGCAATACCGGACGCCATCATTCATACTGGAATTCTGATCAAAGATTGAGGGATACAAAGGTCAGCTTTGTCAGTGCTGGGGAGTTCAAACCACCTGATCTTATCAAAGATTCCGAGGAGGCTTTGGCTGGCATGACGTTGGAGTCTGCAAAACTACCTGGAGAACTCTTGTTAAAAGACGTACCAAAGACGGATGGTGAGAAAGAAATAGCAGCACCGTCTTCATCATTCATGATAGATACCAATGGTAGCAATCCTGTTGAGACGGGTCTTTCCCCTCCGCGTTTACGTTCAATCTCTCCAGCTAGGTCTGACTCAAGCCAAGAAGTCATCCTGTTCCATGGACGTGGTCAATCAGGAAGAAGAGATATTAGAATCGAAAATGACCTTTCACCTGGCGCGGATCCAATAGATGCCAAGATTAAAATGTTGGATGACAAGCTTCTTGAGCAACGCAGGTTATTAGAAGAGACTTTAGATGAAAAAGAGGCATCCTTAGAGTCTATCCCGCCAGAGTTGGCTGAGGCTTTAAACAAGGAGACATTTCTGGGTGCGATACCACATGAGAGGGCAAAATCACCTTCTCCTGACTTTGAGGCAATCCTACCCAAGCGTCAAAACAAAGGTCGTCAACAAGGTCGCGCCAAGCGAGATCGACGACCAACCAGAAAGGCTGATGATAGTGATGAAGAGGATGCAATGATCGCAGATTATATTGCAAATATGGATCAGGAACAAGACATGTACGATGTTAGTCAGACTTTCAACAAACGTGAGTTGGGAGGTGATGACGACGCGGCTTGGCAAGATGACTCTTCTGTAGATGATGTCCAACATCCCAATCACCCTAAACAACATGGATGGAGTCGAACGGAACTACAAGATCTTGATGATCTAAGTACGTCTGATGAAGCTCGAGGCAAGGTTCAAACTGTTTTGTCCAAAAGGCATCGTACGGGCGGTGTACAATACCTGGTTGTCTGGGAGCACCAGGATGTAGATGAAGCCAGATGGGTTCCACTGAATGTATTACGAGATTCCGGCGCACTACCTCTCCTCGAGGCATTTGAAGCCGAAGAGAAGTTGATGGCTGAATTTGACAGCAATGGCGACGAAGACAGTGATGATTCTGATGATGTTGGCGATGACGATGACGATTCTGATGATGATGATGATGATGATGACGATCTAGCTCAAAGAAGGATCGACAGAATGGATGATGAACAAATTGCAAGGCTTTTGAGTAAGCAGGAGGAGCTTGGTATGGGTGGAGACGAAATTTTACTATTCGATGATGATGTCGATGATGAGGATGAAGAAATTGCGGCTCCTGTGGTTAATCTCAACAATTTCATACTATCAGGCAGAAGAGGTAGAATTGAGAGACAACGACGCCAAGGCAAGTTCCCGTCCGCAGCTCCATTGGCCGATGCTTACGACGGGTTTGATGTAATGGACTTTGATCGGCCCAGTCTCAAAAAGAAACCTAAGGGTCGCAAAGGTAAGTTGATTCTTGATGATATATCCGATTCGGAGCTTGAGGCCTCGATGCAATCGGCATGGGACAATGATCGAGTCAAGAAGAAGGAGAGAAAGCAAGAGCGTGAGATATTACGTGCAGCAGGTCTACTAACGGGGAAGAATGGCAAACCCGATATGAAGGCAAGATATAAGGAAGGGATGAGTATTGATGATGTCAGGGAAGAAATCAAGAAGTTCTTGCAGGGTGGTAATACCACGTAAGTAGCTTTTCTATTCATCTCAATCTATGCTAACATTCTACAGGCTTTCTCTTCCTGCAATGGACAAAGCCAATCGTAAATTCGTTCACGAAATTGCCAATGCTTTCAACCTGAAATCTAAGTCAGCCGGTCTAGGCAATAAGCGTTATCCAATTTTGTATCGCACTTCGAGAACAACAGTTTATGGTGACCGTGCCTACGAAGCTAAAGTGTCAAAACTTTCGCGACGCTTCCTTCCTCGTAATGATGTGGGAGGAAAAAAATCGGGTGCTACACCCAGGCGAGGTGGTAGAGCTGGTGGTGGAGGTTTTGGTGCTGCCAGTTATCGTGATGGGGATGTAGTCGGCGCCTCGGCTCCTGAGCTGGGCGTTGAGAACAGAGGAAGAGCGATGTTGGAGAAGATGGGCTGGAGTGCCGGTACAGCTCTCGGTGCTCTAGATAATAAAGGAATCCTCCAACCAGTTTCCCATGTTGTTAAAACGACCAAAGCCGGTTTGGGATAAGAGATCTTGAAGTCGTCAAAAATGGGTTTGCAAATAAAACACTCGATCGTGCAATCTTGTGGAATCTTGAGCGTTTGATTCGCTGCTCAATAAACGTTCGGCGAAGGTCAGGCTATGTAGGGTTATTAATAATAATAAAAATTCTATGGTGCGTTCGAAGTTGTCGAAGAGCCAGTCGATTTCTATTTCCGTGATTATCTCTGAATAAAACAGGATACATCTATCACATTTTATCAAACTGGAAGGTGAAGGTGAATTAAGTTCATGTTTGAATTTCGTCTTCTAATTCCCTATTCTGATGTGAAGACGTTTGTTTATTGTACAGCCACGTACCCCGAAAACAGACCGTGAAGACATTTGCCCCCATAAAAAGCAGACCATCCATAACGCATTAAAAAGAAAACCCCAAGGTTCTCGAATGACAACAGGCATCATCTGATAGATGACTCCAGAGCTCAAGCATATCCGATATCCCCCTAAAACCCCAAAGAAAAGACAACTTATTTCGTGGATGAAGAGTACTTGGTGACGGCCTTGGTACCCTCAGAGACGGCGTGCTTTGCGAGTTCACCAGGAAGAATGAGACGGACACTGCGCAATTGTTAGTGGAAAAGGATGATGAGGTCGAGTAGGCACATACGAGGTTTGGATTTCTCTTGATGAGATGGTGCTCTTCTTGTTGTAGGCAGCGAGCTTGGAAGCCTCAGTGGCGACGCGCTCGAAGATATCATTGACAAAGGAGTTCAAGATAGACATGGCACGGTTGGAAATACCAGTATCTGGATGAACTTGCTTAAGGACTAAATGAAAATGTTAGTAATTATTGTTGTGTAGATGCGACGCGTAATTTTGGTATCAAAACGCGACCGGAAAGCGAAAGTGGATCTGTACCTTTGTAAATGTATGAAGAGTAGGTCTCCTTGCGTCCCTTCTTCTTGCGTGGCTTTCCCTCGCCGGTAGTGGTTTTCTTGCCAGCATCTTGCTTAGCTGGGACCTTTGATGCAGATGCAGGTGCCTATAGTGTTTTTTCAAAAAGGTTAGAAACCAAATCCGAAGAATTGAATTTGATGTCAAATACTAGACATAGAGTAAACACGTACCTTGGTAGCAGCTGGTGCCTTGCTTGCGACTCCCTTTGGTGGCATTTTGAAATTTAAATATGGGTTGGATTGAGAAAGGTGTAAGTTGTAAGTTGAAAGTGGTTGGATGTGATTGTAAATGCAAAGACGGGCGTATTTCGTTGAGTTGGGTTGTCGAGAGTTTTGATGTCGAGAGTTGGATCGAAGGGAAAAGGAACTTTAATAGCAGAATGGCGCTGAGATTCCACAGTAGGATCAGAAGCTAAAGCTTTTGGACGCTAATCCCACTTTGTATTTATCAAAAGATTTCTTGGCGTTCTTGGAAAAGAAAATAATGATACAATTGGTCAGCAACGGTCAAGGAAAAAGGGAAGGAGCGATATGATTGGTTTGAGCCCATGCCATTGGGAAGGAAGGATATTATTGGCCCAAGCTCAAGTTGGAACATGAATTTTAGATCACTAATATCTGGTTATAAGATTCCTCTTCTTCCTCAATCAATTAATTCCATTCTACAACCAAAACTTTCGACACAACATCCTCCAGATTTCTTCGTTGAATATCAAGACAAAACAAACCCATCCAACTTCAATCAACCCGTTTTTAAATTACCTTTTTAATCAAAAAATCTATCAAAATGACTGGAGGAAAATCAGCTGGTGGAAAGGCAGGTTCTACTAAGAACGCTCAATCGTAAGTAGTATTTCCCTCCCTCGGGATACATATACTTTGCGCGTCTTTTTTCAATAAACTTGCGTCAATGTGTCCCAAATTATACATGATCATAAATCATTAAAGTCTTTTCGAGTCTTCGATGCTAATTTTATCTTTAGCCGTTCATCTAAGGCCGGTCTCGCATTCCCAGTTGGTCGTGTCCACCGTCTTCTCCGAAAGGGTAACTATGCTCAACGTGTTGGTGCTGGTAAGTCATTTATCAAAATGTCTTATCCCTCATCTTCTAACGCGTCTTTAGGTGCCCCTGTCTACCTTGCCGCCGTTCTCGAGTACCTCGCTGCTGAAATCCTTGAATTGGCTGGTAACGCTGCTCGCGACAACAAGAAGACCCGTATCATCCCACGTCATCTTCAACTCGCCATCAGAAACGATGAGGAATTGAACAAGCTTTTGGGACATGTTACAATCGCACAAGGTGGTGTCTTGCCAAACATTCATCAAAGTAGGTTTTGCAAACACCATTGACAAGATGCCCTTTTCTGACTTTCTTTTAGATCTTCTACCAAAGAAGACTGCCAAGGCTGCCGGTGGAAAGCCTGCCAGTCAAGAGCTATAGATTTTTGCTTCTGTGTTGTTGGATTGAGATGGTCTGCTTTTATGATAATGGGGTGTCGTATGGGTTTGGGTTTATGGTTACTTTTTCGCGTTCCGGTTGTACATTAAAATCCATGGCAATGGATTAGGATTGCTTTCTGAATCAATCTTATGAATGAAAATCCGAATGATTATTCTTCATTTTCCAAAAATACTATATCTTCCATCATAACTCATGCGATGAAATGTGGGAATTGAAAATCGGTAGTTTAAACGCGAGACGCGTCTGTTTTGTTATGAACTTACTCGCCAATATGAAGAGCTTTTCCTTTTTCGGCTGGCTGCTATTCCAGCTTTGAACATGCAGCTTCCAACTTGTTTGAAATTTCTATGCGCCTCACCTCAACAGTATAGCACGTCAGCGCCAATTTGCAATTTTCTAGGCAAATCAGTCGGCTCTTGTTCTTGCTTCTTATCCAATTCTCGTCAATTTGCGTAGAAAATTATTCGGTAAGAGTAGGATCTCATCTTTTAAGGGGGATCCAAGGCATGCTGGAAACATTATCAAATTTCCTCGTTATGTACAATGTCTCGTTTCTTCCACTAGTTATAATTTCGCCATGTAACCATCTATCCCCATTGCCATATGCTACCCAGGACCTTATAAAACCATCTTTGGTGGAGCTATGAAATGTCAACAAGGCGATCTCGACGATGGATAAGGTACATATATGTGACTTACGGTCGAGAATTGGTGCTGGAAGGTTTCGTTCGTATTTCGATCCTAAAGGGAACATAATAAGTATGTGACGTGTATACAGCCAGCTTAGGGGAAACTCACCTCCAGGGGCAGTCGGTGGACGGTATGGATCTGGGTGCTTCCACTTCTCAAGTAAATCCTCTGTCTCTTTGAATAATGCCTGCGAGCCACACGATCAGTTGAGGCCTCACCCGTTGTGCCAATTGATTCACTTACCCTCTGTAATCTCGGGTCGTGAACATTCTTTTGCGCCTCGAATAATGATCTGATGTACAATGCTTGGCCTCTCCAAAGATATCGATGTACACACCAATCTAAGGAAAGCTTGAGGGAGCGTCGATAGAGCGACCTGGACGGAATGAAATCAGCATTAATGGGCTATGTCTATACATGGCAGGAGAGTGATACTTACGATACTGTAGCTCTGGTAGACATTATGGGTCAAATGTAATCTTTTCTTTGCTGAGGCTTAAAATAGATGACAATGCCAAACACACACTCGAGATGTCTAGTGATCGGAGTGACGCTATTGATCGGGAATGTCTTTACCGCGGTTGGTGGTTGGTAGTCGCGGAATGAATATTCAGTAAGTGAAGTGGAGGTTGACTGACTTGGGAGTACTACTACTCTCGTACTCTCTCTCGGTAGGTGTGGGAATATTGTGCGGGAGCGGGCGTCTGCGGGAACGAAAATCGGGAAATCGCTTCAAAATTCGCGAGACCCGGAAAAGACATCATACAATCAAAACAGCAGCCTTGGAACTTTATCTATTTCTTCTCGCATGCGCATTTGTTACCCTTGTGAGATAGATTCTTTATTTCGCTTTTTTTTTAAATAAAAAAAACAACTCAAGTCTTCTTTCATTCAGAATCTCTCTCTCCCCCTCTCTCGCTCTCTCCTTCTCACGGAATATAACCTCTTGTCTTTTTCTCTCCTTTCGAAATGCTTACCAGGAGGGTTCTAACGGCCTCGCGATTTTTGCGAGCTCAACGTTCAGCAACACCGCAATTGAGATACCCATTCCCAGTCATCCAACAATTTCGCAATTATGCCGACAAGGTGGTCAAAGTACCAGAGATGGCAGAGTCAATCTCCGAGGGTACTCTGAAGCAATGGTCAAAACAAATAGGAGATTATGTTGAGCAGGATGAGGAAATTGCTACGATCGAGACGGATAAAGTCGGTATAGTCGGAGATGTACTCGAGAATATATTGCTAATAATAAAAATTAGATCGATGTAGCTGTTAATGCTCCCGAAGCTGGCACAATCAAGGAATTCTTGGCGAACGAAGAAGATACCGTTACCGTTGGTCAAGACTTGGTCCGTCTTGAACTTGGTGGTGCTCCGGAGGGTGGTGATAAAGCAAAGGCCCCTTCGGAACCAAAGGAACCAGCATCAAAAGGCCAGTCAACAGCGTCGGATCCTGAGCCATCGAAGAAGGAGGAGTCGAAACTCAAGGAGGAATCCATCTCTCCCCCAGCTCCGGAGAAGAAAGCAGCACCAAAGGAGACCCCTAAGCCTAAGCCATCAGAATCCAAGAAGCAAGAATCATCATCCAGTAGTTCCGGACCTACGTTGGGCAGTCGAGAGGAGCGCCGTGTATGAAAAAAGTGCTGTTACTCCTAATCATTTGACGAGCTAACGATATGATTAGGTTAAGATGAATCGAATGCGTCTACGCATTGCCGAGCGTTTGAAGCAATCCCAGAATACAGCAGCATCTCTAACAACTTTTAATGAGGTTGACATGTCATCTTTGATGGATTTCAGAAAGCTCTACAAGGACGAGGTACTCAAGAAGACTGGCGTCAAGCTCGGCTTCATGAGTGCCTTTTCTCGTGCATCTGTGCTTGCTATGCGCGATATTCCTGCTGTAAACGCCTCTATTGAGGGTCCAAATGGGGGTGACACCATTGTCTACAGGGATTATGTTGACATCAGTGTCGCCGTCGCTACCGAGAAGGGCTTGGTAACTCCAGTTGTTCGCAACACCGAGACTATGGACCTTGTTGGTATTGAGAAGACTATTGCAGATCTAGGCAAGAAGGTATCTTGGTTCTGCAACACACTTGACTTGGCTTTTACTGACTGATTCACAGGCCCGTGATAACAAACTTACAATCGAAGATATGGCTGGTGGCACCTTCACTATTAGCAATGGTGGTGTTTTTGGCTCATTGATGGGTACACCCATCATCAATCTCCCACAAACCGCTGTGTTGGGTCTACATGCTATTAAGGACAAGCCTGTTGTCGTTGATGGCCAAATTGTCATTCGACCTATGATGTACTTGGCCTTGACCTATGACCATCGTCTTCTTGATGGAAGAGAGGCCGTCCAGTTCCTTGTTAAGGTTAAGGAGTACATAGAGGATCCAAGAAGAATGCTTTTGTAGAAAAAGGGAGTCATAATCATGACTGTAAATTATACCTTGAATGCACAAATATAATACAAGAAGAAGCATCATGAAGCTTTTTCTCATCCAAGCTAATAGGCTATCACGTTGATGTAGGTGAGGCTTTCTTCACGATATGTTCTCCAGTTACATTCTATTGCAGCTTTGTGTAGTCTCGAGCTGTTGATCGGGACTTTCCAATATCACGGTGTTATATGGCACTGATCTACGGCTGGTAAATGATTTATGGTTGTCAATAGGGATTTCGGAGCCATGTTTGTGAGATAAAAGCCTCGAGGTACTGCATTTCATGGAGGCTTAATTCTTTCCTGTGTGCCACTTGGTTTTACCTGTGAAAATACATATACTGCCTATAATCCACCACAATATCTTTTACTCTGTCATTATATCAGGTTGTAGGCCCAGTATTAGTATACTCTTGCGATACCTGCTCGACTGTAAATCATTATGCATGGTACATTTCATAGAAGCACTGACTTTTGTATACATATCTTTCGCCCATTCAGGAACTCAAACATGTTTAAGCATTTGAATCAACCCAGATAGAGGCTAGTAATCTCTTTTAGTATCAACAAAAATGTAACGTCTACAAGTACTATATTGAAATTGTAATATTACTTAGTTTGGCGACTGCCGAATCTATCTAAATCACAAAATTGCGAAGAGTATATCCTTTGATATAAAATGTGATCTGGTTGAAAAACTTTATCCCTATATTTTAATTTCAAACTCGAGCGCTATAATTTACATTTTGGCCTATAATTTTAGTTCTAGATGCTAGTTTTTTCGGTTATTTAAGCATAAGTAGGGGGTCAGCAGTATTCGATTCATGTCACGAATTGACTACGAATGTATGCCGGTGCTAATGAAATGGACACGTGCGGTACCCGTATGTGCCCCGGCTAAAAAGGATGCGGACATATACGGCCTCCGCACATACCCTAATAAAAATGATCTAATCACATACAGTACCCGCATATACTTAATGATATATATAGCTATAAATATAGGGTAAATAATAGTAGCCATAGGCATCTCGGAGATCTTCCGGGGGATGGGAGGTTGTTTGTAGAAGCTTTTTCTACTTTTTCCTTATAAAACATCTATTATTGTATATATTATAGGCGAATCGCATGGTCAGCATAGCTATAGCTATAGATAGATCAAATCGATTATGAATTACTACTACTATAGGGTAAATAGACGGCCATTTCTTTAGTCCTTTAATTATAGATTCTAAGGATACTTTTAACCCTGTTTATTTAGTTTTTATATAGTATAAGCGTTATATTATCTATAACCCACTTAAATTCGATTTGACTAAATAGTAACCATTTAAATAATACTTATTTTTATAATATCTTCTTAAAAACGAACTATAATTTATTTATTTATTTATTTATTTATTTATTTATTTATTTATTTATTTATTTATTTATTTATTTATTTATTTATTTATTATTTATTATATTTAACGTCTATATAAGCTAGCTAGGCCCTTGACCTCCTAAAGGGTATTAAAAACAGATGATACACTAATAGATTATAAACCTAAAAGCTTGCCACTTAAGTATATATTATATAATATTACTAAATTAAAGTATTAAAACCGCTTTCTTTTAATAATCTTTTATAACTTTAACTTTGTTAAACAATTTTCTTCTACTATTTAAAAAAGTATCCTATATCGAAAAGGGTTAGTT
>PDUE01000108.1:18739-36398 GCA_002909645.1 Monilinia polystroma | reverse complement strand
TATAAAACATTTATTATTGTATATATTATGGGCGAATCGCATGATTAGCGTAATTATAGTTATAGATAGATTAAATCGATTATAAATTACTACTACTAATAATATAATTTTATAATATAAAATTATATTATATATATTAGTTACTAAGATATCTCTTAATTGATAAGATATTAGTAAGTGATTCTATTGGTTTAATCGTGCGAATAAGCCCCGCTTATATACAGAGCGACATAAACCAGCCAGCTTTGTAATGGTTAGAAGTATAGTTTGATTATAAGTTTATATTTAAAAAACACATTGCTAAATAAATAAAAAAAGCATAAAAAGTAGCGTTGTATATTAAACATTTTATTAATATAGTATATGGCCTTTTTATAACTTTTCTATAAAGCTATTATTATATATATACTTTTATTATGACTTTATAAAATAAACGTATAATATTTAAAATAAATATAATTAAATATAGAAAAAGGTTACTTTAAAGATATTATAATAAATATCTATATAAGGTTTTGTATAGTAAAAGCGAACAAAATAATCAACCTTATAACGAAGAAAGTATTATTAATTTGGAGGACTATATTTATTATAATTAATTTATAAAACGTAAGCTTTTCTTTTTGCGAAATTGCTTTAGAATATATCCGCATTAGTATAGCTTTGTAGCTTTAAAAGCTAAATGTATACCATTTGTTAATTATACATTTAGCTATATAATATTATTATATATAAGCTAATATAAGATTATAAATAATAGATCGATTACTATTAGAAGTATTATATCTAATTCTAGTTTCTCTACGGTACATCCCTGGATATAAAACTGATTCTATAAAAGGGATAGATAAAAAGATAATAGTAATTAATTTTATTAACTAATAAAATGCTTTACCCTTTAATATAATCGCCATCTTCTTTAATAAATCTGAATTATATAATAACGCTAATAAACATGTAGAATACAGCTATATAATCTATTAAAAGCAAACATTAGTAACTATTAAAAAAGATATAATCAATATACTTTTATATATCTTTAATATAAAGGCGATTAATACTTTAAAAAGGCTTTAAAAAGCGTTAATATTATTATTAAATATAAATATATATTAATAATTATATATTAAGAACATTTTTATGATATAATACAAATATACTAACGCCTTGAATACTTTTTAATAGATATTTCTTAAAAGTTATTAGTTGATTAATTAATATATGATTAGTATAAAATGATCTTTTAAATATTAGAATATAATTAGTAACGAAACAGCAAATAGATTAGTAAATAAGGATGTAAAAAACAATATAATTAATTTAGAACCTATTAAACAATTTATAATTAATGAAATAAGATCGATAATATAAAGCTTTACTTATAATATTATAAATGAATAATAGTACAAAAATGAAATAATATTATTAAAAGGATATTGTAAATAGTAATTTAGTTATATTTTAAAAAAGCTATTAAAGCTAAAACTTTTTAGATTAATTCTATATCGATTATTGGTAATACGCTTTAGATATAGCGACTTCGAAGTGTATTATAAGCGTTTTAATTATATAAACGCTAAAATTTATTATTTATATAATAAAACTAAAACTTTGAAATATTTTGTTTTCTATAAGATTTTAGTAAAAAAGTTCTATTTGTAGCCATTAAAATCTGCTTATCTATTAACAATTGTTTAGAAAAGGTTTGATTATATATAATAGCTTTTTGCTTTTTTATAGGAATTTGAACGTTTTATGAAAACAATACAATACTTTATTTTTTATAATCAAAAACCCAATAGCATTTTAAATAACGTTATATTGAATATTATATTCAATCCCTCTATACCCTTTAACTCCTTTTTTTCTTTTAACCTCTTTCTTTTACCCTCTACTATACCTTAAAGCCTAATCTAAAGCGCGATCTATAAAGTATAGTACATTTTTTTATAAAACAATATAAAGGTTATAATCTAATATAATAACTGTTTATTTAGTACTTCTTATTAATATAATTACTATACAATCCAATATACTACCCTTAAAGATATAATAAATAAAAGTTAATCCTTTTTAATATAGGATATTCTTTTAAATAGTAAAAAGAGGCTATCCAATAAAGCTAAAATTGTAAAAGACGACTAAAAGAAAGCGGTTTTAATACTTTAACCTAGCGATATTATATAATATATATCTAAATAGTAAGCTTTTGAATCTATAACCCATTAATATATCATTTGTTTTCAGTACCCCTTAGGAGGTTAAGGGCCTAGCTAGCTCATATAGACGTTAAATATAATAAATAAATAAATAAATAAAGTATAATATGTACCTAAATGGCGAGCTTTTAGGTCTATAATCCACTAGTATATCACCCGTTTCCAGTACACCTCGGGATGTTAAGGGCCTAGCTAGCTTATATAGACGTTAAATATAAAAATAAATATATAAATAAATAAATAAATATAATATAAATACATCATTTAGAGACTTAGTTTTATACGTTTAACTAAGTTTAGCTTTAGGGATGTAGGCTATAAGATCTATATAAAAAAATCGATTTAAAGTTAACAAAATTAACGGTATTTAACAGTTTAATAGTTAATGTATAGCTTTAAATCGAGCTATATTCCTTTGTCTAACTAGTATAACTAACCAAGCTTATAACCTATAGAAAGGTATAGAATTTATATTATAATATAGGTTAGAAATGTATATAATAATATAGTATTGGAAGATGTAATTACGTTATTAGTAAAAATGATTAAATAACGGAATAAAACCGAAAAAATGAATTATCGAATTATATATTTAGTTTAAGTTTTTCTGTTTATTTCACTTTAATTCATTTAGATTCATTTGAGGTTTTCTTTAAAGAATATCCTTATACTTATATATATATTAATAGTATTCTAATAGTTTCTATTATATTTGTAAAATTAATTTGAACCGAATCTTATTGAGTTGTAATAAACGCCAAAAGAACCTAATTAAATATAAGCGAAATGATGTCTTATTAATGTTCCCACATTGTTTTAGATTATGTTATTCGTTATGCACGTTCTATATTTTATATTCTGTATTACGTTTTATCGTTACGTGAATTAGTAGATCTATTAGAATTTAACAATTATATTATTATATATCTCAACATACATTAAACTGAATTTTAAATTAATATCTTATTAATTCGAATTATTATAAATTTTTAAAGTAATCATATATAATAGTTAAAAAACGTACAAGATTCAGGCATGTGCATGATATAGGGAGCTCGTTTAAAAGGTAAACATAAGCGGTTACAACGGATTGAATAGGAGAGTAAATATACGTTATATTAGTTTATATACTATGTGGACATTCTTAGTGCTATTTCACATTTGCATAAAACGCTGCGCTATATTTATAAAAAAATGACGAGCCGCCATATTTTTTACGGCAATACGCCATATTATTCATGGCAATATGCCATATTTCTAGTACCCTAGGGAACAGCTTCATTATATTTTTCCCATGTCTGCTAACGAGAAGTCCATAGTGTAAGTATTTACTAAATGATAGACAAAATACATTGCTTATTATGGCTCAGCTGGTTCTGAAAGCTTGGAACTGGACGGTTACATACAGTGACCTCGGACTTTAATGGTTTCTGAACTTTTGAATTCGATGGAGAGAATGGCTCAGCGAGTCCCCACACCATTGAATTGTACAGCTCAATCGAATACATATACCTACCATTGCTACAAGCATCTAGTAAGAAATTTGGGAATGTATAAGATGGTTCGATGTATTCTGTCACCTCCAAATTGGACAAATATATTGACTTGATTCATGCCATCTTGACACCCCAGTATTAGCCAGTTCCATTATATACTAATTTCTACCAGTCGCACATGTTGCTGTGCGATGGTTGTATCTATAGTGTTAGGAATGATCAATACAATTCCGGGTTAACTTAGTACTGAGGCATATTCTAGTATCCTGGTCTCCAATTCATTCCTGGATTCGACATTCGTTAGTTACATATCCTGTAATATCATTGGTAACATTGCTTGTACTGCCAATACCATATACCTTTACTTTTGAGGGCAATAAATTGTTCAAATATTGATCATAGATGAGCCAGGAATTAACATATCCAATTCATCTCTCAGTATTTCAAGATACGGTTGGCGTTTCATCTAATATAACAGAAGAATCTAACTTTGATAAGTTCAACTATTATCTTGAAAGCTTTTCCTTGGAACCCATGGATATACATAGTTTATCGGAAAGGTTCTTATTCGAAATTCCTTGGATCTAGAACCTTCTAAGGTTAAGTAGAACTAAGGTTAAGGTCCATCAACACGTATTAGCTTCAATTCATCAATTCACAACCACGACTAAAATTGTCTATACTCACCGATAACTTACTACTCTGCCGACAATTCTGACTTCATCAACCTCTTGCATTCATATTCACCAGTTGAACAATACGACTCAAAGAATTCTTGTAACTTGGGAATAGATGTATTATCATACGGACAATCGATTCATAAGACTTCATTCACCTTCCTCCTCTCATTCACGAAATTGTTCGGCTTTGCTTCCATGGAATCATGAAATAAACATTAGATCAACGTCGGAAACATCAGAAAGCAGCTTTATGAAAGATAAACAATTCAGACATGAAGAGAAGTCTCAGAGCAACATGAAGTCAATTAAAGTCACAACTCAATGGTCATTGGAGTACTAGGCTTTCATCGTTGAGATCAAAACTACACCAAAGAGAAGACATACAATCAAGCTACAAGCTGTTACCTTTCCCAACTTGGAATGCTGTATCACGAACGAGTGAGCTCAGAGGTTTAAATTGTGCAGGCTTTAAACATGATTGAATCAATTTCAATTCATTTTAGTTGATCTAGTGGTTAAGAATTAAATCAAAACAAATCATAAACAAGTATATAGTAATTCCCCAACCCCCATCTCCTCTTACCAACGTTGGCCTTGATGTGACTGGGTTGTGCTTCACAAAGAAAAGTCCGTCATCCACTGAAATGAATCAAGGAACTAATCAAATAACAAGTTGATGACTGTACCCCTGGAAGTCTTCTTTCGCCTCCTTGAGGATAAACTCACTAGCTACGTTGTACTTTAGGCCATTGTGCTTTTTGTGTATCTTTGTGTGTAACAACAACTGATGAAGGAGAAATAATGGTACGAAAACTGGATCGATGGATACAGGTACCATAGCTCATACAACACCATTAACCTTACTTTTTATATCATAGGTCAAGTTCAAGCTTACCAGCCACGTGTCGATGAACAATAGATATGAAGTTCAACCACAACCACAACCACAACCACAACCACACCATCGCCATATATTTACCTCCAACATCATGGGTTCATAGCAATTTTTCATAGAGGCGTTCTTCTACCCATGATTTGTTACATGTGTCATCAAATTAGATTGCCTCTCAATACCGATTCGATCAAGATTTCATTTGTTTTCAACCCACAAAATGGAAATGTACCCTTTGTTCGCCGCCCTCAGTTCATAATATCATCCTCACAATCATTTCGGATGACATGTTACCTTGAAATATGAAATTGAACATTAAAACATTCTGAACGACTATTCATATAGTCACTGATAGAATATGCGACGAATATCCTTTGCGTTCATCTAGGAATAGCAGTATACTGTTTCGGAGGTATCTCCACACCAAGCCAAAAGTATCACCAATTTTTCAACAGTCCATGAACCTTATTTATTCAGCATCCTGTATCTTGAATTTCGAGCGCAACAAACGCTTCACGACGATACCGGTTATCAATGTGTCGCTGTAACTACAAAAAGCATATATCTAACATGATATGTTATCGTGAATGGCCGTGAAGCATTGTGCGCAATGCACCATCTCATGGGTAGATGAACAGGTGAAAATTTGTTGATAGGCCATGAAACGGCCAAAGTTTCCTGCCTCGTCCCGATCTTTTTTTCCGTTGTGCTGGATAGTTTCATCACCTTGATTCCATATGTTCGGAGCAGAAATCAACATTTGTATACGAAACGAAAAGGGCGTCAAAGTCAAGAGAATCTCTCAGAGAGATCCCCATAATAACCATTCAGGAATACAACCAAGGCCGTCTTTCTCATACGGAAGAATTTCCAAATCACTAACAACTTCGACGTGTGTTTCGAATTGCAATTTGCGAGCACTACTGCGTCTTGAAAATATCTGCTCAAAAACAATAATGAAAAATAGTTGCTTTTTTGGTTCAGACATACTTGTCATGAAGCTCACTGGATGGAACGTGTCACTTTTTGTTGCGCAAATTCAGGATTCTCAAAAGGTCTCTAGCACCCCTTTCCTCCTCCGAAAGCTGTGGAGGCCGTCTTGACATTGGTAGCCCATGAGGGATTCTAGGATATCCGAAAGAACCATGTATCATCCATTTCGATGGTAAATCGAGGGGAAACCTCCTTCGAATTGTTTCGACTGGTTGGAGATGAGTGGGATTGGCACATGCGTTGATGGCATCATCCAGAAGAAATCTAGACTTGCGACATCGGCGACGGAAGAGATCTTCCAACTCGTTTGGCAATGGGACCAAAAATTTCCTGGTAGTCTCTTGAAGCATTGTCACAAGTACGTCAGCTACAGGGAAACTGCTATGAGACTCTCTCAAGATATCAGTGGCTAATTTTATGAGTGCCACTCTATCTTTCCCAATTTCCTTATCAATTCCGGGGGAATATCGAATCATAACTTCGGTGAGATGCAGGAGAGCGAACATCTGGGAAACAGGCTGGTAACGACATGTATATTGAAATCGATATCGATCATCGATAAGGTTGAGACCATCTTGCGCATGGTCCCAAACCAATTTCTCGATAGACGGTTCTCCCATATCCATCATCGGATGGAGAAGCTGAACTGCCGTTGTAGCATACAATATACTGAGCAGTTAGTCAGCACGCTGTCACAGAATGAACAAGGAGATATCAGGTGGGGGTCTTACTGTAGTGAGAGTACATGCGGCAACATCTGAGCGTCCTTTTTCCCTGTATTAGCAATCATTTCTGGTAGATTTTCGCGCCAAACCAACAATCTTCGATAGATCGCCAACATGTCTTCAGCATATATCTGGGCGTCAGTCTTGTCATAAAGGAGAATGGTAGCATCATGAATGATTTCAATGAGCTTTGACTTTTCACGGTTGGTTGTTGCCGTGAGGCAGGAGAATGTCGGTTCACCTTTGAAGTCCGAAGGAAATCGATATTGCTTCCAACGGAGTTTGTCAACTTCTTCCTCCCATCTGGTAACCTCCTCAGCATCCTGAGTCGGCTGCAGCTCTGGGATGAAAGCTGGTGCCATCTTGAAGGTCATCTGGGCCCACTCACTGAAGATGTTAGTTTTTCGCTCAGTAGACTTCAATTGTTAAACAGACTGGATGCTTACACATTCAAGCTGTTTATTCCTTTGACTGTTTCTCTCCAGATTTGTCGATAGTCGACGTGATCATTATCGCTAGGTTGGAGGCTTTCCATGCACCTACTTGCGACTGCCAAGTATATCGAACCATTCAAACCTTGTCCTTGGGCACAGCGTACCAAAAACATGACCGCAAAGGCTTGAATATTTGTTAGATTTCTGTCTTCAGGATCGATGATACTCCTGACCAAGTCAGAAAACTGGACTGCCATTTGCTTGTAATCGACATCACCGCTCTCATTCTCATTCTCGTTCTCGTTCTCATCCTCGTCCTCTACACCGGTGTGCAGATAACATGCCATGGCACAGATGGCATTAAACAGGCTGTGCGAGCAGAATGTATTCGATCCACTTCGCATGCTTTCTACGAAATGCCCTTCATTAAACAAAGGGTGGAAAGGGTGAACCCAAGTGAAATACAAGTTCATTAGATGACTGATGATACCTTCATCATGTGTCACTGTTGTCCAAGAACCGTCCTTGAGCTGACCACCGACGATTTCATGATCGGAACCTGCATATGTTGATAGTTGGGATTCACCATTGCTATCGATAGAATCAAGCCACTCTGCGATACTTTGGATGGATTCTTTGTTTTTAATTCGTTCAAGAATTTCATGCTCGTTCTCAGTGTTGCTTACGAGACATTCGAATATTTTTTCCGCCGAACGTTTGATGCGATGGCTCTCTTTAAGGTCTCTCACCAGCGTTCTTTTTGCATTCTTGGTATGCGGTTCGTAAATACACTCTTCCAGACGAAATCCTTTGCCAACACAACGACCACAAGGGTGTTGACCATCACACTGGGTAGATTTTAGTTACCGAGTATTTATGCTAGGCTTGAATTTCACTTTCAAGTCTATGAGAGTTGTTTATATGATAATTAAGGACGTATCACTTACCTTGGATCGAGCCTTTTTACAGTTGCCACACGCGTTTGCGGTTATCGACGACGGTATCCTCCTCTTCTTGGTGATATGGCTTGATTTTTCTGATCTCTTATCAGTTCGCACAGAGGATATAGATGGAGCGGAGCTTGTTGTGTCTGGTGTGATCTTTTGATTGTTCGAAGTGCTTGTGGAACTATCCCTGAGGGTAGCATCTGTACTGTTGGGAAGAAGAGTACGCAGGTTAGGCGGCCCCGACATGGTGAAAGTGAGAGAGTAGTCGTTTCGAGTATTTTGAATGGCTCCTATTTCAAGGTGCAGAGATGCGCGAGAAAGGAAGATTAGTGATGATTGGAATATCGTCAGAAGCGAAATCGAAAATACACGCTCTTGCTCAAGAATGATAATGAAGATGGGACAAGCAGCACCTTGGGGCTCTACAGAGCTCCGAACCGTCGTATCATATACAAACCACTTATTTGACTATATTGGTCAGCAACTCCGTGTGTACAACACGCGGTGCTTTTAACATGAGATTTCAAAGGCTTGCTGGGAAGCGGCGTAGATGTCAATACATGAGCGGAATAATCCCCATCTGTCATAATGATAGGGATTGGACGATGAAGAGGTAGGAGAAGGAAAGATCAGAAGAGGCTGCGCTCAATTTGTACTTTTGGTATCGAAAAGACCCGCCCACACAATCGTGGTTTTCTCTACACCTCATCTCATAGATATTATGAAGTTGTGCTGTTATTGATGGTTGAATGAATGGATATTTTTGGTTCATTGATTTTCAGGAATTCTTCGCCTAGTAGGGAACAATCACCTGCAACCTATGGGGCTTTCAAGACTTGTCATATATGGCTGGTTGGGACTTTAGTAGTATTAGTACTAATATGTCAGTGTTAGTGGTTTTCAAAAGCTGTCATGAAGCATGGAAATTTAAACAGTCAGATGAGGCTCTTTTACCATTACAAAGGCGCTAAATCACCACAGCTGAGAGCCGCGCTATTGAAACTTGAAAACTTTCGTGCCGCTCATTGAAAGAGCTATCAAGATGTAGGTGGATGTTAGATGAGAAATCAAGTCCGAATTGTACATCCGGGAACAGACAACTCGCTTTATTTTGCTCAAGAACCTGATGAAGCATCGAAATAGCGAAAGAGAAGAGAACTGCGTTGCTATGCTTCTTGACCTTAAGTATTTCGAAAGTCAAATCATTTAACACTCCAATGTCCGGTTTGTTTGATTCATCATTCCAGGACCGCGTGAACATGCCACGACCATATTGGTTGGACGGAAATAATAGTATTAGTATCATTCACCGCACAACTTATATTCTGTATCCAGGAACTGAAATATATGAGTTTATAGAAAGTATGCTATCGGTTGTCGTCGCATACAAGAAATCTCGGAGCCGTGTCCGCCTCCTCCGATGAGTTCTAGAGTAGTGAGATGTAGAGATATTTTTAGTATACTTGAACTGTTTATACAAACAACAACGTCATATGCCATACAGAGAAAGGAAACAACATATCTCGCTGAAATTTACATTGATACATATCTGAGAGCTCCTATATAGATATTTGATCATGAAGCTATTGCTGCCTCCACAGAGCTGTTTATTAGTTTCTCCTCGAACAAAGAGAGCTGTGACGATCACGTGCGATCAAGGCTCTGGAGTTCTTCTAGAACATGACCGGGAATTCTCTCCTTGTTAGTTTTGTTAGCTGTGGTATTGGGAGTTGGAAAATGAATTTCAGAAAGTCTTCGCGGAACCCTATGGCTCTTTTCCATGGATCTAAAGTATAGTATTGATACTCACAGTGGCTTTTCAAATTGCTGACCTCGTTTAAGGTTAATCGATTATGCTATTACTACAGCAATTACTTCATAAACCACGACTCTTTGTGTTGATCTTCGAAAATAGAATAATTATGATGAAATTTATTAAGTCTTTTAGATACAATATGGGCGGATGGTGATGCATTCGTAAAATTTCAAGTTACGGCGTAGATTGACTTTAATATTTTAATATAGTACTAGTAATAGTAACTTCTATTAAGAATAGATTCAATATACTAACTTAATCAGGTGACTTATATATTATATATAAGTCATCTTATTTATAATAGAACTTAGCTCTTTAATCATATTAATAAAATCAATATTACTATTACATTTAATAGATTATAAGCTTTCCGCTTTTAGCGTTTTTGTTTATTTTCTTTTATTTTACAATTAGTATATAATATTCTATAATCTTATTTTACTTTTAAGACCAAATCTATTGTTTTTATATAATCACTTTTATTTTATTTTTTCTATTTCAATATTTTATAAAATAGCTATTATATTATTCTTAAATATTATATTATAAGAACAAGTATTAATACTATTTTCGGAATTATCAAATATAAATACTATCTTTAAAACTATTACAATTTTAAAATTATTAAATTCATTTTTGTAAGAAGTAATGTATAAAAGCAATATATAATTCATTTCTTAAAAATTAGAATAATTTTAATAGAAATCTTTATTTTTATTTTTTTTCTTTTTTATTTTTATAGATATTAATAAATTATTCCCTTTTAATACCTTTATACTTTTAATATTTCCTTTTTATTTAAACATTTTAAAAATATAAAAGTTATAAAAAAATATTCTAAACTCCCTAATTTTATTTTAAAATTTATAATTTCAAATATCGAAATATTGGAAATAAAGTATTTAATGCTTATTCCAAAATTTCGATTTTAGGGTAAAAAAAACTTTCCAGCCTTTAAAAACAACTTTTTAAGCTTTTGTAAAACAAATAATATTATTAGATATTTCAATTTTAAAAGCAAATTTATTATTTCTTTTAAAATGGATAAAAACAATAAACTAATTCCTTTAAAGGAAAAACTTATTTTGTAACAAAAATATAAAAAAGAAGATAATATTATATAATTTGCAATTAAATATAACATTTATAATAGAGAATATAGAATTATTATAGATTATAATATAACTGTAAAGATATGAATAAAACTATATATTTATTATAAAAATATTAATTTCTTATTTAAAATAAATATTATTTATAACTTTATTAAAATTAATTATATTAATTATAATTTTATTAAAGAATTTAATATTATATTTCACTTTAATATTTTTTAATTTAAAATATTTAAAATTTTATTATATATAGAATGATATACTTTGATGTATATTAATAAACTATAGGACTATTAATTTTAATAAACATAGAACTAATACTTAACTTTTTAAATTAATACTAAATTATCCAATTTTGAAACTTTTTAAATTAATATAATTAATAAAAATAAAAATAAATAATCTATATTAAAAAAGATTATTATTATATTAACATTTAAAAAATATAAGGATTAATTTTATTAAAAGAAAAGAATAATCTATAAATATTATAAAAAGTTTGGATGGTATACAAAATCTAAATATTAATTGAAATATTCAGAATTTAAAAACAAATTCAATAAGGAAAAGATAATTAAATTTATAAAAATTAAGGATAGCAATAATAACGATAGTTCAATTTATCTTTTTATAATAATTGTAAAAAAAAAGAATAATAGATTTAATATAATAGTTTAAATAATAATAATAAATATTATAAACTTAAATTCGGAATAAAAAGCAGATATAAATATATTTAATAATTATTATTCCAATATTATATAATTTAATTTTAATACTTTTTCTATATTAAAAAAAATATTAATTATATTAACCAAAAACAAAAATATATAAACAAATAAAAAAAGTTAAGTAATACTTTATTATTCTTTGTTAATTAATAAAATCCAAAAATTAATTCTAAAAGATATTTATTATCTTCCTAAATATATATATTATTTATTCTTAATTAAAAGAATTTATAAAATAAATAATTAGTTTAAAAATAAAGGTATATATACCTTCAAAGAACAATTTATTACAAAATTTGATAACGGTTTATTTTTTATTTTAAATAAAACTTTAAGAATCTTTATATTTCCAATTTCCCTATAAATAATTAAATTTTTATATAAATTTATATATTAAAAATTCGGTTATATTAATTACAACTTTATTATAAAGATTTAAAAAGTTATTAAAAAAATGGAGTTCCTTTTTCCTCCAGAAAATCCAATTATTATTAAATTATATAATCTTTATAAAAAAGCTAAATCTATAAAATATATTTAAAAAACTATAGAATATTACTTCATTTAATTTTTTGAATAAATATATTTAAATATTTTTAAAATGCTTTTATTAGAATAAAACGAAAAAAATATTATAATTTTAATTATAAATAATATATTTCGTTTTTAATAAATTAAATTTGAAATTATAAAAAAGGATATTTAAAAGATAATTAAATTTATTATTTGTTTTATATAAATTTAATTCAAATATATTATTTAATATTAAAGATTTAATAAAAAAAAAGAATATAATATTAATACTCTAAATAAATTAGCTTTTGATTTCAGGGCTATTATTAAATTTATAATATTATATATACCGGAACAGAATAAACCATTAAAGCGGGATAATTATACTATTTTGGATTATATTAAAGTAATTATAATTAATCAGACAATTCTATAACAACTCTAACCCTATATTATTTAAGGTATAATTTATATAACAAATCGCACTATATTTCATACAATCCCCGGAATTATTATATTATACAAAGCATTATTCAATCTTGTTAATAATACTAAAGATAATTAATCTAATATAAATTATATATATATTCTAAGCAGCAAAATCTGGGTTTAGATTTTTAAGGAAAGATAGATTACTATTAAAAAACTAATTTCCTATACTAAATAAGATATTTTTGTTAGATTTAAAGAAAACCATATTTATTATATATAAATTCTATTAAAGAGAAAAGAACATCAATTTGTATATATCTTAAATATCTCTATTAATAAAGAAGAATTTTCTAAAACTTAAATTCTAAAAATAATTCAATAAAAGCTGGCAAACTAATAATTTATTAAACCTAATCCTCTATTTTATTAGAACTTTAAGATTAAAAATAATAATCTTAAAAACGTTATAAATAATATTTTTTCTAATATATTTAATAAAAATAATACTTCAAATAATATTATTTTAATATAATTAAAAAATAAGATTATTTATCCTTAAATTATTTTTAATAATCCTAAAACTGAAAGTGAAAAAGAACTTTCAAAAGATTTTTATAATCCTAATTTTAATAAAGAAAATTCAGATTTATTATTTATATTAAAAATGTGCAATTGTCCCAAAAGATTTAAGAACTTTTTATTAAAAGCTATTACCCCTACTCCAATTTATAATAGAGTTATTAAAGCATTAATTAAAATAGCTTAAATTATTTATATATTATATAATTCTAATATTAAAGATTATTAATAAATATTATATTTTATATTTAAAATATAAGTCCATATATTTAATAAGAATTTAAATACAATTAAAAAAGCTTTATTTAAAGCTAATATAAAATTATAGGAAAAAGTTATTAAAAAAGAATATAATTCTTTTATTAATAAAAAAACCTTTAAATTTTTAAAACAATATATAATCGAAACTTATAATAGAATTCTGAATAGAAAATTAGTTTTTAAAATTAAATATAATAAAGATAATAAAATCATTAAATATAAGGTTTAATGGATCATTAAAGGATATATTTAATGAAAAGGTATTAATTATAATAAAATTTATATAGGAGTATGTAAAAAGATTATATAAAAGATAATATTTGTATTAACCATATATTTTAATTAAGAAATTGAACAAATAAATATTATTATAATTTTTTTTAATAATATAATTCTAAATAAAAATTATATTTATATAAATATGCCTTCCTACTTTTTAAAATTATATATTAAAAAGTTTAAAGATAAAAATATAATTTACTATTTATTAAAGTTATTTTATAATTTAAAATAAGCTTTTTGTTTATAATAAAAAAAGCTCTTTAATAAATTTATAAAATTAAACTATTTATTTATTAAAATTAATAATAATGTATATTATAAATCTTTTATTGATATTATAATTTTGGTTTATATTAATGATTTTCTAATTATTGGGTCAATTAGATTAAAGTTAGATATAATCAAGAAAAGCCTTAATATCGCCTTTTAAATAAAGGATTTAGATCCTACATTATACTTTCTAAATATTAGAATAATCTATGATTGTTTATAACGAACTATTAAGCTTTATTAAGATGTATATATCAAAAAGATCCTCAAACGTTTTTATTTAGAAGATTATAGGACTATTAAAACTCCCATAAATCTAAGCTATAAGGATTATATGATACTATATATAGAAACCTTATCAAAGTCCGATATTAAGTTTTATTAATAATAAATAGGATTGAAAATGTATATTATGGTTTAAATTAGACTAGATATTATATATATTATAATTGTTTTTTTGCGTTTTTTTATTAATTTATTATTTGAATATCTATTTGTAATTAAATATATATTTAAATATTTTAAAAATATTATATATTATTATATTCAATTTGGATTTATTAATAATACAAATCTATATAATTTTATTAATAATAATTATACTAAGAATTTATTTAAATGCTATTATATATCAAAATATTGTTTCTTTTTTAAAGATGAATTTATTTTATAGTGTTTTATTTAACAAATTGTAATAATATTATTATTAATTAAATTGGAATATTATAATTTTGTTTATGTAATGAAAAAGGCTTTTTGGCTTAGGAAAATGCTTAAGGAACTTAATTATATATTATCTGATATATTAATAATTAGAATCTACAATGATAATTAGGAATCTATTACTTTAGCCAAGAATCCAGAGTTCTATCAATATATTAAATATATAAAAATACAATAATATTATATATAAAAGCAAATAATTAAAAAAATAGTAAAGGTTGAATATATATCTATAGGGGATATAATAACTAATGGATTAATAAAACTATTAAAAAATATTCTATATAGTAAATTTGTGAAATTATTAAAGTTAGGAGAGCTTAAAGTCAATATTGAATCAAGAGTGTATTAAAAATAGATTCAATATACTAGCTTAATCAAATAACTTATATATCATATATAAGTCATCTTATTTATAGTAGAACTTAGCTCTTTAGTCACACTAATAGAATCAATATTACCATTACATTTAATAACTTCTAATTAGCGTTTGTGCAAATTTTCGCAGATAAGAGAGATGTGAGATTCATGGTTACGAGATATTCGTAGTGGTGCATTTTTCAATACTGTGCTATCTAGGCGACGCGCAAAGATTCAGTTATATCCTAGTTTACATATCGGAGAGGGGAGGAGGATTCTCGGCGAGTATTTACAATGCAGCTCGATTATTCATCATATGGTTGTTTCGTCATTACAGAGTATGGGTGAAGATGACGATCTGTGTATCTATATCACAAGAATTTCGAATCCTTCCGACATATTTTTCTCGCGAGCGAGCTTTTCGGTCGGTAAACCGGATATGATGCGTGGCTTGGAAACAATAGCTAGGGCTGGAAACTTGAAATTGGTTTGATGGGAATATGCTGTGAGCTTGGGGAGATGTTCAATGTGGATAGTATCGCGATTATTAGATTTGGAGGGCCCGAGGATGATGCATCGGAGAGCTGAGCCCCGAATAATTATCTTCTTGATGTCCATCCCGTGATAGCTGATGTGTATTGTCTACAATTTGGGCAAAATGGCTCTAATAATATTGGGATTGAACGATTCAAGTTCTAAAAGGGTCTTCGGTAAGGTTGTACTAGGAGTATTACTTGAAAGTATGTATCTAGATGCAGGGATTCTAAGCTCGAAACTCGAAAGTCGAAACTCGAAGCTTGGAGAGAATAGATGGGTGGAAGGTTGCGTCATTAGATTGCTTGGGAATGCATCTATAAAAAAAGGACTAAACAGTTCTTCGAGCAGGTAAGTCCACTACCCTACTTTCTAGCCACCCCCCCATTCAAGCTACTTTTACCATCAAAAATGGCCATTTTTCGTATTTATAACTTAATTAATATTGAACATATATATAAAAATGAAATTATAGATTTAATATACGGTAAATTACTCTCATGCCACTAAAAGTAAGGACATTATACTTTAATGCCACCTAGATTCTAATTTTTTACTATAGATTCAAAATATTTATAAAACATCATTAAATTTTTAAATTTTTACTATTTTAGATTTTATTTAAAAAGTATGAAATTATTACAACGGATTAAAAATAGTATTAGTTTCATCGTACGTATAAGCCCCGCTAATACGCATGTGACTAAACTTATTAATATTATCAGAAGTAGACAGTAAGTTGCACGTAATATAGGATATGTATATACAGATAGTGTGAAATCTATATATTCTGTTATATGTGTATTATAGTGAATATTCAGAAAAAGCCTTTTATATGTGTGGGGCATATGCCACAGTATGCGTTTCCAATAAGCCCCGCTTATGCGCACGTGACCGACCTCATTAATATAGTCGGCGCTTTCTATAGGGAAGCGCTTTCATACCAAAACGCAATATAACCTTATTTTATTGCAATTGTATTATTTTTACAGCCGACCTTATAGAGGTGTCACCAATCCAATATAAATGCCTTTATGCCATGATTTTAGATTGAATTCTATGAGAGCTATCTAATACTAATTAATAGTTTACAAATTAGGCTGTTTTTATATAATTAAATTTTTTTGAATAATTTTACTTTTTTATACACATTTAATCTTATTTATTTTCTATTATCTCCTAAAACGTCTCTTATATCATTCCGAAATCTATAGAAGTTTTTTAAATGCATTTTTGCATTAAAAACCATTATATTTTAGCTATTTTTAAAGTAATATACTTAATTATTTTTAATAATTGGAAATAACTTCATTTTTTTTACGATTAATTTTTCTATACAAATCTATTTCATCGCCTACTTTATAATTCTTGAAAATCGATTTATTTACTTTTCTTTTTAATTAATTATAATTATTTATAGAATTCTAATTATAGTATAGTTAAACGATTGACGAAAATTCAAATATATAGATAAAGTAATAATTTTATTATTTATTAAAATTATATAATCGTTTATAATTATTTATTAAGCGAAAAATTAGTTAATCCTTATTTATTATTTACATTATAAAGATTGTCTAATTTTGAAATAGAGAAAAGTATAATTAATTATATTATTTAATAATAATTATATAATAATAAAATTATCTAATTATAT
>PDUE01000108.1:4105-18677 GCA_002909645.1 Monilinia polystroma | reverse complement strand
ATTATGCACTAGAAGAGTTTTCACCCCCTTTTCCACTTTAAGCAAAAAGGCAGGAAATTGATTAATGCACAATTTCCCCCATAATTAAATATACCCTCCTCTTTATATAAAAAAGGAAAAGAAAAACAGAATTTAATACAATACTTTTTATACTATACATTTTGTACTCAAACATAATTGTAAGCCTATAATATAAATCCAATATTAATCAATAATTAAAACTACACTTCAATCATAGAACAATTAGATATAATACTTAAAAAAAACAAAATCGAAAAACGGATAAAAAATATCTACCTAACATATATAATATTCTTATACAAAATATTATTAAAAAATACTTTATATTATCTTTAAAAATTGTATTATAAATCAATATTTGCAAATAAATCTTAATCCAGAATTTAAACAAATATTATACAAATATATATTAATTATAATCTATATAAATGCTTTAAAAAGTTTTATTTGCGTTTATTACACATTTCAATTAATTAGCTTATACAAAAAAGCTGTACTATCAATTTTATTAAAATTTAAATTAATTATAATCTATTACAATATTATAATACAATATTTTTTATATTTAATAATATATTATACAAAATTGAAAAGTGGGGATAAACTTTCAATCCAGTAGATTAAAAACAATTTATAAAAACTAAAATTAATATATATATTATAATATAAATTCTTAATTATCAACATTAACAATATATTAGAACTATATTTTGAAAGAAATTCCAAAAAGCTTTTGTTAATTAAACAATTAACTATTTTTATATAGCAAATAGAGTTTACTTAAAATTATATTAATTATACCTTATACAATATAAAATAAGAATAAACAAACTAATTGTCTAATATAAATTTTTTACCAAATTAGTTTAAATAAGAACAAAAAGTTTAAAAGCTAAATAAAACAATAAAATAGAACAAAAAAAAAGCAAATATTAATAAATTAATCCTTAAGATTTTTTTATATTAAATAAAAAAATAAATTAATTATATAATAAACCTTTAATATAATTTAAATCAAAATTATTTAATTAATAAAATTTGAATTAAAATATATTAAATCTTCAACTCAAATAAATCGAACTTATAATTAAACATTTTATATAATAAATAATGAATAATAGATATATAATATTTGAAAGTTATTAATATTCTTTTATATAATCTATATTATATATATTGAATAAAGAATAATTATTTCCATATTTTAATATAGATTTTAGTACAATATTTTCAATAATTAGATTATATAATAATCAAAATTATATTATACAAAAAAAAACATTATATAACACTATCACAAATACTAAAGTTTTGTTCAATATAATAAAAATATATGAAAACAATAAACAGAAATATAAAAGAAAGGAATATAATTTTTTGAATGTAAAATTACAAATTTTCTTTAATTATTATACAAAGGTTGATTTTATATAAAAAAAATATTATTTAGTATTTTTTATTATATTACAAAATCAAATATTAAATTTCTATTTTGATAGAATATTAAAACGAAATCTTGAATTTAATAATATAGTTATATTTATACAAATATATTTTAAAACAAAAAAGTATTATTAGAAATATTTAATTAAATAATAATTAATTATTTTAATAAATATTATATAAAAGTATCTAAAAAGATTTTTATTAAAAAATCTAGAATAATTTTTGATTAACTTGTATATATTATAATATAATTTTGTTAATGATTATTAAATAAAGATAAATCTGTAAAATTAGAATTTTAATATTTATCAAAATATACAAAAATACTTTATTATATTATTGTGATCTACTATTTTATACAAAGATTTTTATATAAAGCTAAAAAGTACTATAATATTTATTATATAAACATATAATTCAATATTATTAATATATTTATAAAAAGATTGATAATATAAAGAAAAATCGGAATATTAATAATTTTAAATAAATTATATATATAATAAAGTAAATCAAAAAAAAGAAAACTATTATAGTAACTATGAATAGATATTTATTAAACAATTATTCTTTAAATAAAAAGATTTTTCTAATTAATTAAAATAATCATTTACAAATTCTTTTTGAAATAAATTATATAAAAAAGGATAAGATAATAATAACAATAAAGATTTTGAATAAATAGGAGTATATCTTATTTATAATAAAAATGACTATTAAACTCACGATTATTTATTATATAAATAAAGGAAGTTATATAATTAATATATTTTGGAATATAAAATAATTTAAGAATAATTTAATTATTTTTAAATTAAATCCAAAAAATCGAATTTAAAAAAAATTAAATAATATAGTTTAAAATATAATAAAAAAAAGATTTTAATAGAGGAAAATATAATTAATATATTTTTTATTAAAATTAGAAATATTAATAATATAAATATTATAATAATACTGAATAATAATATATATTTTTATTCGTTTATTAAATTAAATAAATTATTTAAATCGTTTAATTATATTAAAAAAGTTTTTTCGTTTAATAAAAAATACGATAAAGGTATTTTCTAAAGTATTATATTCAATATTAAAATATTAGGAATTTTGATAACAAAAAAGTTTCAGATTAAAGCTTTGATATATATAAATATTTCTATAAAAATTGATTATACAAAAAATTGGGATTATTAAATAAAATTTAAAAAAGGATTTATACAATTCAAGGGTATAATTGTTATTCTAATTTTAATTAACAAAATTAAATTTTTTATTATTTTTATAAATATATTATTTTTACTTTATATTAAAATTATAAATAATATAAAAATATATTTAAATAATGTATAAAACATTTTTATACAGAATAACAATTTAATTTTAATTATTTAGAAATAGAATTATTTATAGATACTTTTAGAAAAAAAGGATTATACAATCTCTTATAATCATTTAACTAAAACAGAATTAAAATAGGTTTATTAATAATTTAAACATTTATTTATATAAAAATTAAAGCAAATGTTTAATTATATAGGATATCATATAAATAATTAAATAATTAAAAAATTATTTAAATATTGCAAATATTATTAATTATATACAAAATCATTTAGCTAATGTAAATTTATATTAAAAAATAATATTAAACTTAATTATTTAATTATTTTGGATATCTTTTATATTAAAAAAAAATCAGTTATTTATTTTATAAATAAAACAATATTATATAATACGGCAATATTCTTAAAAGATATATTGGTAAAAATTGTATAAAATGCAATACAAAAATATTAAATTAATATATACTTAAATTCACTAGATTATTTTATATATAATACTGGTACCAATTTTTCTTTAAAAGAATTCCGATTTTTTTATTTATTTATTTATTATATTTAACGTCTATATGAGCTAACTAGGCCCTTAACCTCCCAAGGGGTACTGGAGACGGGTAATACATTAATGGGTTATAAACCTAAGAGCTCGCCACTTAGGTACATATAATACAACATCGCTAAATTGAAGCATTAAAACCGCCTCCTTTTAACGGCCTTTTACAACTTTAGCTTTATTAAACAATCTCCTTCCACTATTTAAGGAAGCATTCTGTATTAAAGGGAATTAGCCTTTGCTTATTATATCTTTAAAAATAATATATTAAACCATATAACAATTATATTAATAAAAAATGCTAAATGGATAATTATTACATTAAATTGTAACCTTTATATTATCTTATAAAATTACTTTTATTGCATTTTATAAATTATACCTTAAATTAAACTCCAAAATGTAGTATAGGGTGAAAAAGAGGGATTAAAAAAAAAAAAGGGATTAAAAAGGGTAGAGGAATTGAATACAATATTTAATATAATATTGTTTAAAATACCATTAAATTCTTGATTATAGAATATAAAATATCATGTTGTTTTTACAAAACGTTTAAATTCTTATAAAAAAACAAAAAACTATTATATATAATCGAATTTTTCCTAAGCGATTATTAATAAATAAATAGACTTTAACAACTATAAATAAAACTTTTTTATTAAGATTTTATAAAAAACAAAATACTTTAAAGTTTTGGCCCTACTGTATAAATAATAGATTTTAGCGTTTATATAATTAAAGCGCTTATAGTATACTTTAAAATTATTATATTTAAAGTATATTATTAATAATTAATATAAAGTTGATTTAGGGAATTTTAGTTTTGGTGGTTTTTTTAAAGTATAGCCAAATTGCTATTTGCAATATTCTTCTAATAATATTACTTTATTCTTACACTATTATATATCTATAATACTATAAACTAGACTTTATACTATTAATTCTATTCTATTAATTATAAATTGTTCAATAAATTTTAAATCAATTGTATTGCTTTTTGCGCTTTTATCTGTTAGTTTATCCATTATTTTATTATTGGTTATACTTTAATATTCAGGGGATTACCTTATACTAACCGTATACTAATTAATAAGCTAATGGCTTTTAAGGAATATTTATTAAAAAGTATTTAAGATATTGGTATGTTTATATTATATTATAGAGATATTGTTAATATATAACTATTAATATATATTCATATTTAATAATAATATTAGCGCTTTTTAAAGCTTTTTTAAAGTATTTATTATTTCTATATTAAAAATATACAAAAATATATTAATTATTTTCTTTTTTAATAATTATTAATATTTGCCCTTAATAGATTATATAGTTATATCTAATATACTTACTAGTATCATCATACAATTTGGATTTATTAGAGAAAATGATGATTATACTAAAAAGTAGGATATTTTATTAATTAATGAAGCTAATTGCCACCATCTCTTTATCTATTTCTTTTATAAAATCCGTTTTATAGCCAGGGATATACTACAGGAAAACCAGAATTAAATATAATGCTCTTAACAATAATCGGTCCACTGTTTATAATTATATATTAACTTATTTATAGTAATATTATATAACTAAATGTATAATTAATAAATAATATGTATTTAGCTTTTGGAGTTATAAAGCTATATTAATACAGATATATTCCAGAGCAACCTCATAAAAAAAAAGGCCTGCATTCTGCAGATTGGCTATAATGGATAAGATCCTTTAGGTTAATAATACTCCTTTCATTATAAGATTAATTATTTTATCTGTTTTCATTATACAAGATTCTATATGGGTATTTATTATAGTGCTTTCAGAATAGTTTTCTCCTATATTTAACCGTATCCGCCTTAAATATTATGTCTTTATTCTATAAAATAATAATGAAAGTATATATATAATAATAGTTTTATACAAAAAGGTTATAAAAGGGTTATATATTATATTAACAAAATGCTTAATATATATTGCTATTTTCTATATTTTTTTTATTTGTTTAATAATATACTTTTTAAATATAAGCTTATAATTAAATTATATTTCTAATTATTATAAAATTAATTGATTTATATTATCCTGTATATTTATTATAAATTTTATAATTAATATAAATGAAATAATAACCTTTAAAATATATATATAACGTTTATAGATAAAATGTATTATTTTTAGCTTTTCTAGTATAAAAGCAATCTTATTTATTAATTTTTATACTTTAATTTATTATATATTTCTTATAATTATTATAATGTTTTTTTTTAATATTTTATTCACCCTATAAAACATAATATTATCCGTATATTCAAAGCAAAAGGCCTAATTCTAATTTAAAAGTTTCGTTAAATAAAATATATATAATACCGGAGATAAAGACGATCCTTAAAGGGTATTGTATTATATTTATAACTTATTTATATATACATCTTTAAATCGAATAATCACCTTGCGTTCCTATAAGAATAATTTAATTATTTTTAATAAGAATATAGACCAATTCTAGTCCTACATCCTTTTAAATAACCGCCGGGATAGTAATGTATTAAAAACCTCTTATACATTTATTATAATTAGGATAATCTTTAATTTTTTGGCGAAAGCGCTTTTTATATTATATATAAATATTATAACTAAATCCATTATTAATCTTTTTAGTAAGGCCTTATAATACTAAAGGTTTAATGTATTATACATTAGCAATATCCATACTATTCGCTTTATAATAATTCATTCCAAATCTTTACTAATATAGGATAATAAAGCTATTAAATGTTAGAAACGGATAGAGCTTTTATTCTTTTTATTAATCTTAAATAATATTATTATTTCTACCAATTGCTATATTTTAAGGAAATAGCTTTTTTTAAAATAATATTTGAATAAATTATAAATATATTTTTTAATATTATTTTAATAAACTTTTAAAAGCTGGACTGTAATTTCATTAGTTTTTAATAAAATGCTTAAAACTTTAATAATATTTTATTCTATTTCTTTAAGGGATATATTAGTATTTTAAGGGAAAATGGGAATACGGTTTTTTATTATTAGGTCTATTTCAAAATTGTCTGAATTATTGTATCTATATAGTATTTCATTCAGTAGGGCCTCTGCTTTTTCCTTCATACCCTCAATCGATTAACTATCCATTATTAGTAACAGGGATTTAAAGAAAGAGACCACTTTGTACCAGTTTACCACTTTATAAAGATTTGAATTATTCAATATATTGTTTATTATCTTTTTTTAATAATCTTTTTTTGCTTTATATATTATACTAAATATCTTTTTTTTATTTTTTAGAGTTTTATTAATACATTTATATAAATTATATATAAATATACATTCCTTTGTTTATTAAAGCGTTGATTGTGTTTAATTATATACTGGTTGTTTTATAATCTATATCGCTTTTTGAAACAGATTTGTAAGTTACTTTATAACTATCTTGAATTTAGCATTTGAAATATTATATATTAATTACAGAAATTAATACGTTTTACTCTTCATTAGATTAGAGAAAGTGTATAGACTGTCTTTTATAACTCTATATTCAATACATTTGCCGGCTGGTATCCCCTGCTCTAAAATGATGATGACCTATATATAATAATCTGATTCATAATCCATATTTCGCTTTACCATTATTTCCGTAAAGGATATATTAGAAAAGGTAAGATTGATTATATACTCTATTCAATAAGTAAAAATCCCTACTTCGCTAATAAAGTTTATACCAATATTTTGGGATCAATCTGAAAGTATAGCGCCTTAAAAGGCTAAAAGCATCCCCGGTTCAAAAGTATTATATTTCGCATTGAAATCGCCATTAATTAGTATATAAAGCCTTAGGATAATACTTATTATATAAATTATTATCTCCAAAATATTGGATTTGCAATAAATATTTACTATATAATAACCATTTATTTCGAATTATATTATATCTTTATTATATTTGCTTTACTATTATTACATTTATAATATAATCCTTTATTGGATATATAATATAGTTTTTAGCCTTTCAACCTCCCTTTTCAGTACCTCCTCCAATTTCTACAAATTATAAGAAATGTAATAGTTATATACTGAATGGTTCTATATTTTAGTTTTCAAAAAACTTTAAAGCTTTTAAACATATATTATATCCGCATTGTTTTTATATACAAACTATAGCAAAATATTATATACTTCCATACTCTTTTTTATATTTATTTATATTATTGTTATATATAAAATAAAGCTATCCTTACAGCCTTCGCCGCTATACTTGTTTATCCTATAACTCATTAAAGAAAAGGTCGATGGCTTTAATTAGTTGTATATTCGCCATAGCCTCATTATCATCAATATCCATTGCATTCTTTACATGGATTTTGTATACATTGTTCCGTAATAGAAGTCTGAGATTTATTTAACCTGAAATGGCCTTAATATGCTTCAAAACCCTACCCTATAACATCAACGAATTAATAATGTATTTTGCCATTTTGTTGCTTTTCTTTAGTATTGTTGGTATAATAATTTTAACATAGTTAAGCGCTGGGATACAGGTGGTATTTATAAAGATTATGGATATTAGTAAGCTTTAAAAGCCCTATAAGCTCTAAAAGCTTTGAGCTCCCGCTTAAAAGATGTGTATTGCTTATACTGTCCCTATAAATGTACCAAAAGCGTACACCTTTTGTACCGCCCTATTGTTCTTATAGATTGCCTTTATCTAACCCTTAGTCAAATTGTATTACGGCTTTTCTTTAATAATGCTCCAAAATATTAAAAAGTATTTTTTGTGTTTTATTAAAAAAGAATTATAGCATTTGTTATATTTTGCAAAAATCAGATAAAGTTTATATATTAAATCTTAATATTTAATCTTCGTAATACTGTAATTATTATATTATATTAGTTTTATACAATAATAAATATTATAATAAATCTGATAATCTTATTTGTAAAGCTTTATTTAGTTGTAAAAAGATAACTAAAATGAAAGCAAAATGGCTTTAAATAACTAAAAAAATATAATTAGGATTGTAAAACTAATAATTTATATATTATCCATATCGCTTTTAAAGCCTTTAAAACATTTAATCAAAGTAATACCAATTTAAATCCAGGCCTTTCTTATTACTATTTCTTTAATAATTTTGATCTATTTATCAATTATATTAAAAAGGAACTCTGGTACTTATCTTATATAATAACTATACTATTTCTCTGAAAGCTCTAATCGCATGGCCCTAATGATCTTACAGATCTTAAGCTTATAAACCTCCTTTATTAAAATGTTCTATACCTTTAAGGATCTAGAATATAGGATCCACCCTATTTTGCACCCCATCATCTCTAAGATATCCCTTTCCTTAATTTTAGGGATGGCTTTAACCAAATTCTTTTAAATTAAAAAAAGATTATCCCAGTAAAGGTTTATAAAGGGTTTGTATTTAATAAAAATATACTTATTCACTTTTATTATCTTAATAATAGTTTTCTTTATAGAATTTGTTTTGAAGATTTTATTGTTAAGGATGTCCAGTATCCTACCAGCTTTAGGAATCTTTACAATTTTCGCTTACATTATAAATAATAGGATTGCCATTATATTTTCTTTTGTTTTTAAAGCTTTTGGGCCTTTTTTAGCTATTAATGTTATCCTTACTATAAGGGAATTTGTAATGTATACCAGAATTGCTTTTTGAATAAAAAGAATAATAAATATTTTCTTTAATAAAAAGGTTTTAATAATTTTTTTTAAAAAATTCATTAGCATATTTATAAATTTGTAGTAAATTACTGTTTATTATTTAGTTTTTAGTAAAAGTTTATTTATTCTCTAAAAAGCCATAAATTATTATAATCCCCCAGATATAATAAGAAAAAACGGTATATTCTTTGTTCTTTTTTCAATTTGAAAACGAAAAAAGGTAGGTAAAATAGAGTTTTGTTATTGTGTATAATTGATATTAATTTTTTACAGCCTTTGCACCAATATAATGAAGTCCAATTCTGCTATAATGGTCGAGGAAGAGCGCATTATAGTTGTTTTGTATGTGTGTCTTGTATGTATGTTTATTACTATTGAATTCTGTATATTATGTTTCTGGGGTTGGGATTCTTTAGGATGATTGTGTGCGATAATCCCAATAATTGATGTAGTAATCCTTTAAAAAAAAAAGAATTCCGATAGAATGTTTATATAATATTAATTAAAATTAAAGAAGTATTAATGAAAGTATATTATAATATTAGAAAAATTAAAAAATTCTATACCCTAATATAAAAAACTTATAAAATCCTTATTAATAAACTAAAAAATAAAGGAATTAATAAAGAATTATTATTATAAATAATAATAAAAACTATAAATAATATAGTAAATTTTTAAGGATTAATTTCTATATTATTAATATTCAATATATACCTAAAAGTTATTTTGTATAATGCCCTAATTTCAGAAATAATTAAATAAATTAAAGCAGTTTAATTAGTAATAAAACAAATTTGCAATTTATAAACAAAAAAAATAATCTAAAAAATATTAGTTAAATAAAATAAATTAAATTCATATAAAACTCTAAACTTTTTATTATAATTATTAATATAAGTATAAAAAGAAAAGAAGGGATGAATAGGATTATATATATTATTAATAATTTATAGTTATATATATATAATCGAAATACTAGATGGATTAATTAATTTTTAATATATTATTATAAAGTCATTTTATGTTTCTTTAAACAAAAAAATCAAGAATAATAATGAACCTTAAGAGTAAAAGGATATTTTAAAACCCTAATAAATAAAAGCAACAATTCGAAAAGCTTAATAAATAAAAGTGTTTATAATAGAAATATTTGCTTTTGTATAAGATAATTAAATCTTTATTAAAATTTATATAATAAAGAAAAAACAAAATAATTATAAATTAATAATTCAATTTTATATAACTAAAATTATTATAATAAACAAATAATCATTTAAAAAAGTTTAAGTTAAAAAGATTAATGTATTAATTGTAAAGAATATATTTGAATTTGTATAATATAATTTTAATATTTATATTAATCATATCTTCAATTTTAGATTAATAAATAAATTAAAAGAAAAAATCATAAATATTTTGTACAAAAAGTTTAAATTGATTATTTAAATATATAATAACGATAATAAATAAGTTATTTTAATATAATTTTTAATAATTTAATATTTAAGTTAATAATTTATTATAGTATCAGCTCTATTCTTAAAGAAAATAGGAATAAATCTATGAATCCGGAATATAACTTAAATATATATTTAATTGAATACTATGCTTAATTATACAATTCTAATTAAATTATTAAAGGAGTTTAAGAATAAATATAAACCGGATATAATTATAATAATTAAAAAGCTATTATATAATATATTGAAAATTGGTATTTATTAATAAACAATTTATTGGAAATATTATTAAGAGAAATTGAATATAAATATTTTATTATATAATCCATATTTATTAGTATTGGATTCATACTATAGGCCTATAATTATGTTTAAGTATAAAATATATGGTATAAAAAGTATTATATTGAATTCTGTCCTCCTCCTCCTCCTTTATATAAAGGGAAAAGTATATTTAATTATAGGAAAAATTGTACATTAACCAATTTCCTATTTTTTTGTTTAAAATGGAAAAGGGGATAAAAACTCTTTTAATACATAATTATTATTTTCTATAATTTTATTTATATATTCTAATATTAAATTTTCTTTTTTTTTTGTACAATAACTATTATATAATATAAGATAATTATATTATATAAATAAATCTAATATTAAAAATATAAATATTTACTATTATTTTATTATTTAATTATTATTTTGCTTTTTTTTATTTTTATAATTCTTTAAATAGCGTATACAGAGCCCGCGCAGAGGATGCGATGGACACCAACAACGATGAAGCTGCGGCGAATATACAGTTGATTAAAGCCATCGACCCCTTTTTTAATAAGTTGTAGAACAAACAGATATAACAACAAAGATTGCAAGAATAGTTCTGCTCTATATATAATAGTAATATAGACAAACGTAGGGAAGGGTATAAGAGTATATAGCGTTTTGCTATAACTTGTATATAAAAACGATACGGATATAATATATATTCAGAAGCCTTAAAGCTTTCCGGAAACTAAGATATAGAATCATTCAGCATATAACTGTTATATTCTTTATAATTTGTAAAAATTGAAAAAAGCATTGGAAAGGGAGGCTAAAAGGTTAAGAATTATATTGTATATTCGGTAAAAAGCCGTATTGTAAGTGTAATAACGACAAGGCAAATACAACAAAAATGTAATATAACTTAAAATGAATGGCTATTATATAATAAACATTTATTATAAACCCAATACTCCAAAGATAATAGTCTATACAATAAATATTATTCTAAGACCCTGTATATTAATCAATAGCGATTTTAACACAAAATATAATACCTTTAAGTCAGAAATGCTTTCAGCCTTCCAAAACGTTACGCTTTTGGACTAATCCCAAAATATTGGTATAAATTTTATTAACGAAGTAGGGACTCTTATTCATCGAATAGGGCATATAATTAACCTTATTTTCTCCAATATACCCTTTGCAGGAACAACGATGAGGCGAAATATAGATTGTAGATTAAATCATTACATATAAATTACCATTATCCTAAAGCAAGGGATACTAATTAGCAAACGTATTGAATATAAAATTACAAAAGACGGCCTATACATTTTCTTCAGTTTAATAAAAAGCAAAATATATTAACTTTTATAACTAATATATAATATCTTAGATATCAAATTCGAAATAGTTATAAAGCGATTTATAGATTTATTCCAAAAAGTAATACAGATTATAAAACAATCAGTATATAATTAAATACAATTAACGCTTTAATGGATAGGGGAATGCATATCTGTATATAACCTATACAAATACATTAATAAAACCCTAAAAAATAAAAAGAAAATACTTAGTACAATATATAAAACAAAAAAAGATTATTAAAAAAAGATAATAAATAATATATTAAATAATTTAGATCTTTATAAAATAATGGGCTGGTATAAAGCGGCCCCCTTCTTTAAATCCCCACCGCTAATAATAGATAAATAATTAATTAAGGATACAAAGGAAAAAATAGAGGCTCTATTAAATAAAATGCTATATAAATACAATAATTCAGACGATCTTGAGACGGACCCAATAATAAAGAATTATATTCCCATTTTCTCTTAAAATATTAATATATTCTTCAAAAAAATAGAACGGAATATTATTAAAGTTTTAAATATTTTACTAAAAGTTAATAAAGTTATAATTCAACTTTTAAAAGCTTATTAAAATAACGTTAAAAGGTATATTCGCAATTTATTCAAATATTATTTTAAAAAAAGCTACTTTCTTAAAGTATAATAATTAATAGAAATAATAATATTATTTAAGATTAATAAAAAGAATAAAAGCTTTATCCACTTTTAATATTTAATAATCTTATTATTCTATATTAATAAAGATTTGAAACAAATTATCGTAAAGCGGATAATATAAACATTATTAATATATAATATACTGAATCTTTAATATTATAGAGCCTTACCAAAAAGATCAGTAATAAATCTAATTATAGCATTTATGCATAATATAAAAAACGCTTTTACTAGAAAACTAAAGATTACCCTAATTATAATAAATATACAAAAAGCTTTTAATATATTATTATTCCAATAATTACTTGAAAGAATACAAAACCAGGGCTGGTCTATATCCTTATTAAAAATGGTTAAATCATTTCTATAGGAATATAAGGTGATTGTTTAATTTAAGGATATATATACAAATGAATCACAAGTATAATACAGTATCCCTTAAAAATCGCCTTTATTTTTGATATTATATATACTCTATTTAGCGGAGCTTTTAAATCAGGATCAGATCTTTCGCTTTAAATATGCGCATAATATTATATTTTATAAGATAAGCAAAATATTAAAAAAAAATATTATAATAATTATAAGAGATGTATAACAAATTAAAATATAGAGATTAGCAAATAAAATTATTTTTATATTAAAGAAATTAGAGATGATGTATTTTATCCGTAAACGCTACATATATATCCCAAAGGTTATCATTTTATTTATACTAATTATAAGATTTACAATAAATATACAAAACGATATAAATCAATCAATCCTACAATAATTAAAAATATAATTTAACCGCAAATTTATATTCAAAAAATATATTACTAAACGAATAAAAAAAACATAAAAAATAATAATATATATTAAATATTTTATTAATACAATATATAGCCTTTTTATAACCTTTTTATATAAAGTTATTATTATATATATATTTTTATTACTATTTTATAGAACAAAGGTATAATATCCAAAACGGATACGGTTAAATATAGAAGAAAACTATCCTAAAGGTATTATAGTAAATACCCATATAGAATCTTATATAGTAAAAACGGATAAAATGATCAACTTTGCAATAAAAGGAGTATTATTAATTTAAAGGATTTTATCTATTATAGTTAATTTGCAAAACGCAAGCCTTCCCTCCTGCAAAGTTGCCCTAAAATATATCCGTATTAGTATAATTCTATAGCTTTAAAGGCTGAATATATGTCATCCGCTAATTATATATTTAACTATATAATACTATTATACATAAATTAATATACAATTGCGAATAACAGATTGATTATTGCTAAAAGCATTATATCCGATTTTAGCTTCCTTATAATATACCCCTAACTGCAAAACGGATTTTATAAAAGGGATAGATAAAGAGACAGCGGCAGTTAACTTCATCAATTGGTGGAATGTCCTACCCTCCAACGCAATCATTATCTTTTCTAATAAATCCAAATTATATAACAACGCTAGTAAGCATATTGGATACAGTTATACAATCTATTAAGGGCAAATATTGATAATTATCGGAAAGAAAGCGATTAATACGCTTTTGTATATTTTTAATATAAAAGCGATAAATGCTTTAAAAAAGTTTTAAAAAATATTAATATTATTATTAAATATAGATATATGCTGATAGCTATATATCAATAACATTTCTGTAATATAATACAAATGTACTAACACTTTGAATACCTTTCAATAAACGTTCCTCAAAAGTTATTAACTTATTGTCGGTTTAACCTGGT